>JBBPDF010493875.1:0-10483 GCA_037974715.1 Lomanotus vermiformis | reverse complement strand
CCCCCCCTCTGACATCTGTGCGCGCATGTGTATGTGTGTGTCAAATTTCACCCTCACCTTCTTTTTAAGTTGCTAGTGATAGTACTCAAATCATGCGACCTATACCTACTCACAGGCATAAAAAAGAGTTTAAAAAATTTATTGTAGGTTTTAAAACAAAGAGTGGATATGGAGAATCCAAACTGAGAATGCATACTATTGAGCATGATGATGTATTTCATTTTTTTAGTCTAGCAACTGGCAGCAATTATCCTAAATTGTGCCTCACCAAAATCACCATGTAGGTAAAGAGCTACTTTTCACCACATGACTTGTGGCTGTTGATTAGTGACAAGTGAAATGTATAGCATCTACAGACAAAAAATATATAAGGAAATCCATCACCTCAGATATACATAAAATCAACCAGTAGTTGTGAATGATAAATGGAAATGGGGCTTTATTCAAATGGAGTGAAAAACTTTACAGGTCTGCAATACACCTATTAATATTGTTTAGAAACAGGAAAATTATCAAACTCCTAAATTCTCAACACTCTCTGTACAATATCCTGGAGAGCAGTTGCGAATAATAATCATACCAGTTTTAAAAATTTAAAGCTTGTCCATGGATTATCTGGCTGTGGCTTCCACAAACATTCGAAAATCTCTGCAGATAAATAACATTAAAACAAATTCAGGTGTATGGAATGTCATCCACTAAAGTTTTATATAATAATGCAATTACCTGGTTGTGAGCACCATTCAGGCCACATGATTCTCATGGCCTGGGATAGTACTCATCAAAGCTTCAAGGGCAGAAATAAAATTGAAGTAATATGAAGAAAGATTATATTTCTTAAAAATCTCCCATTTTGTCAGTTTGTTTGAGGGGAACACGATGGAGAGATCTTCACAGCAATTCCAGCCCTTTCTATTAAGATATTGTACCAGAGTGCTAAAAGTTAAAAAAAAGTCCTAAAAATCAAACCAGAATCACGTACAGGCGTGAAGTAGTGAGTACCTCATAATACGAGCATCTAACCAGATGTCAACATGCAGAGTATCTATCACAAACTACACCAGCAGGCATAACTGTTCTATATAAAGGCCTAATTCTAGAGGCTAGTCTGACGTTTTTAAACATAAGCTGAGTGAACTATTTGGCAGACTGAATACATCAACATTGCATCTAGCAATACAAACCTTAATAAAATCTTCTCATAGAGGTTCTAACCTTGGGGATTGGCCATGCGGAAGTACTTAATGTGCTGGCCAGCTGAGCGAGGGCATTATAAAGACATCCCTAATAAAACATTTTTAACCATAAAAGTTTTCAAAGTAATGGTGGCAACCTTTGAGGAGTCTGTTAATTTGGCATGCCATGCCTCACAAACATTTTCCCCACAACCTTTTTCTGAATGAGCCCATTCTTAATATCGGAGGAAAATTGTCACAACTTGCGGTAACAGTAACAGACCTATGGTAATTTGCATCATGTGTACAACTATGCTTTTTAACAACGACCTATGGGTTATAATGTAAGTTTTAATGCAATGTTACAGATGTTAGCAATTTCCAACCAATGTAATGGTTGTGCAATTTTCACGCAACAGGAGATAACCGGAGATAGCTAGTGAGAGATATGTCACTTGTCAGCTGGCCCCCATTCGCCCCATGTTAATCGAGCGAGATCGGTCGCTCAGTGCCTCGAAACTGTATCACGCTCTACATTTCATAGTCTGTTCCTCTCGCAGCTATTTCCCCCTTATTGATATTGTTTCCTGTATAGAGTTAATACTGGAGACATAGAAATCATCTCAGTCAAAATTAGTGGTATCTGGTGCAGTTGATCAATAAATGCACACATCACACATAATAAATCAATTCATGATCTTGGGAAGGAAGAAAAAGAAGTAAAAGAAGTAGTTAAAAGAAGAAGAGGAAGAAGGAGGAGAGAGAGGAGGAGAAGAAGAAGTTGGTGGAGAAGGAGGAAGGGAAGAAGAAATAGAAGGAGGAGGAGGTGGTGATAGTGGTGATGTGTATACTAATTCTGTGGTGGGAGGGAGGAGGTGGAGGAGAAAAAGAAGATGGTAGTGGCGAAGGAGGAGGAGAAGAAGAAGAAAATGGGGGAGAAAAAGAAGCAGAAGTAGAAGAATAAAAGTATTAGAAGGGTTTGGCGTATTACGTGCACTAATACAATGAGATGCGGGAGAGGAATAAGGAGAGGGGACGTGGCGAATGGACAGGTTATCAATAATAATACTGACCAAGTGGAAGACGTACAGTAACGTTGACAGTGGTGATATAACAAATCACATTAATTTGTTAATTTTCTACATGTATAACGAAATAAAGGAGGCCTTCTATGGTATGCCTTCTATTTAACTTGGGCAGCATTCAGATCGGGAAAGTCAAATCTTTGGAGTACAATGTTTTTTAAATTTTTCATGAAAATCTTGACTAGAATTTTCTAACAATCTTTCATGTGTGGATTTGAGTGAAGTGTGACTTTAAACAAAAAGAAAAGGTGTTTGGAACCCATTTAGACCAAACCCCTTAACTAATTAACTATGAAAACAATACAGCGATTCATTGCTTGAGGGAAACAGCCTATAGTTGTACGGCGTGAAACTTTCACCGGATGCCAGAGCCCTATTTCGCCTAATTTATCGAGGAGTGACGGGTCTCTACATTGCTGTCTCTGGTAATATTTCACTTTTGTAGCCGCATTTCATAAATATATATTAAAAAGAGCTGGGAACTTGGAATAAGGGTTAGGGTTTAGTGTTCGAATTAGATTTGGTATTGCTTGCACCTTGTGGTGATGAATGCTGAAAAAGTAGTCTAGAAGAATAGTAATTGAGTGTGCAGTGTGCGTTTCTCCACATGAATTTTCTTGCAAAAATTGCTGCCATTATAAGAATTTCGGCTGCTTCAACGATGTACAATGTTGGTTAAGGACGTCCCTTAGGCATTCTATTGATTTTCTTTTTGTTTTTATGTTATTTGTTTGGTTTTGAGTTGGTTTGTTTTGTTCTTTTTTTAGATAGAATCATGAAAACAAAAATTCTGCCAAGATCTAGAAATGTAAAAGATTTGCATTTTTAGCCAATTTAGCTGGAAAGAAAAAGGCACTTCTTCTTTTGGGACATTTCTCTAGAAATTTTATAAATTACATATTTTCATATTTTTGGGGGAAATACATGCTAAAAATCCTTGTCAGGAATATTTTAATTATTTCCACCTTTTAATCATTATTTTGACTGGCTTTTGGCAAATTTTGGCATATTCTTAACTTAAAGATAAATTTTAATTTGACAAATATGTGTAAAATTTCTAGAGATACATCCCTTATTTCATTGGTTGTAACAGCCGAAGAGCTGGTCATATCAAAAGAAGAAGTGCCATGAAAAAAACAAAACAAAACACGAACAAAACCCATCGTCAGCTATTGTTACTCTCATCAATAGTAGCCAGTAATCGAGATTCGATACCGAGCTCTTCATTTATAATATGCAACTTGTGATGTCCCAAGCTAATTCATAATTGAAAAGCACAATAATCTATAATAAGGACTCGAAGCTGTCGTTTAAGTAAAAGATTTCCAACAATCGGTAATCTTTTACTTTAGCGTCAATCCGTCATTGGCGTGAAGTAATGAATTTTTCAGTTGTTTTTTTTTTTTTGTTTTTTTTTTAAGAGCTCGGTATCCAAAAGCAGTTCCTGCCTAATATTGAGGGAAATCCTGCAGACAAAGTTTCCAGCCAATGTAAACACTTTAAAAAGCATGCCACACCTTGGCTGTCTGGTTAACCAAATTACAGCACAGGCATTCACGTAATGTTCTTTGATGAAAGATTATAGGCACAGTTTGCCGACAAATGGGAGGGACAAAAGGGAACACTCGTTTTGACTTGTCATTGTAGACAATTGATTGACTGTCTTTGCAGCCAATCATCGTTTAGTTTACCACTGGGCAACCTAAAACAAAGGGTCAAAGGGTGATCAGTGATTTAAAGTAGATGCACTTTACATTCAATAAAATGTAGGTCTAACCATTCAAACTTTATTTCCCTTTTGTGCCACCCGTTAGGCTTAGGTGACAAAATTAACATGTTATTGGACATATTAAGAGTAAGACATACAAGCAAGGGGGCAGTGTGTGTTGTTGCAGCTCTTCACTGTGGCTCACACCTAGGTTATTCTTGTCTTGCCTCAGAATAGATCCAAAACTTAAAGACAGTTCTCCCTTTGGATCAATTTTTTAATTTATTGCTTTTATTTTATTTTGTAAGGGTTAGTAAAGAAATAATTTGAAGGCTCTTTTTAGTCTAGAAATTGTTAAAATGGTAAGAAATCAGATAGTAGTACATTGTTTGATTTTTTTTTTCCAATTTTTCCTATTTTTAACAGGAGATCCCTGCCTCAGTTTTGAAGTGTTACGAGATGGCTTGGGGGATAATAGAGAGACTTTTCCAATGACTTCCTACCTAGTCGGTGGTACTCAGTCTGAGACAGGTCACTTTAACTACATTGTTCTCATGAAAATGTCCAACATGCACAAGACTTTAAAGGAGGAAAAGGAATTGGCTAAAGAAAAAGACAGCGAAGACGAAGAAGATGAAGAGAGTGATGATGAAGATGAATCCAATAAACTTCCCCAACTAGAGCAGACTGTGATACATCACACAGGATGTGTGAATCGTATAAAAGTATGTGTGTTGTTTTTCTTTTTTTCCTTTTTTATATTTGTACTTGTGAATGTTTAACTTATTTATTTGCATTTTTATGTTAGTCTTTGGTCTTAAATATTCAAGGGAAATAAATTAAAGTAAATGTGTCATGATGGTAAAAGTAACCCACCAAGCTAAGTAGCTAGTAACTAAGAAGATTGAAGAAAATGAGAATGGCACTTCAGTACATTCCGTTCTCAGTTCTGTTGTTTACAGCAATGAACTTATATGCCACAGCATACCATGAATTAAGCAGTGAGATTTTAATCTCATTTTCAAAACATTTTTGTAGCTTATAGTTCACACTTTGCCAACTTTAGTTGTGAATAATGGGATGGATATTTATATATATATACTTGTGTATGGTTTGTGATGGATCTTTTAAGTTTTGTATAACTGTTCCTTTGTCTTTTTGATCTCCCAAGGCTTCTAATGTCAACAACCATGTGCTCACTGCGTCTTGGTCAGAGCAGGGTGTTGTTTACATCAATGATGTCACAAAGCATTTGGCCGCGTTGGATGATCCTCAGACTCTTGAGCAATTTTCCTCTACCAATAGTCATGTTCAACCTTTGTTTGCCTTTGATGGACATAGAACAGAAGGCTATTCTCTTGCTTGGTCCAAGCATGATAGAGGTATTGTACTTGGGGTGAGGTATTTTGTAGTCAATCTTAAAGTAAACTTGATAAATATATTTAATTATTTACTTCAAACCAGGGCATATAAATTTGAAAAAAAAAAAAAGAAGAAGAAGCAAGAAGAAAAGTTGACACTTTATGACATCTAATTCCTGTCTCTAAATCCGAGTATCTCTCAGTTTATTTTCCTCCACATTCTTCTGGTCTCGCCTGTTGCTAAAATATTACTGTCTACATGACAGGAGGGCTAGTTTTATGTAGAACATCTTGTATCATTTTTTAAAGACATCCCATTGTGTATTTGATACAGTTCACTATCAGTATCTTTCAAATCAAAATTATGAGTTAGATCAACTGTGAAAATTTACGGTTTGTGTTTGGAAATTGAGTGTGTGTGTGTGTGTGAGGGGGGTGGGGGGTGGATTAACTCTTAATAGCACTCCTTTTTTTGCCAAGGGTTATATGAATGGGCATATATGCTGATAATTAACAATCATAATTTGAATGAAAATTGTTAAAAGTATAAGAGATTATCATTATTTTCAAAGAGATGAGAATTTGATTGAATTGGGTCACTCTGTTAAGCAATGGCAAAACAATTACCGTTTGTTTAATTTATATTTTTTTAGGTCGACTTTTGTCAGGAGACTGCAGTAAAAATATTTTTATGTGGATGCCCCATGAAAGTACATGGCAAGTTGGACCTCAGCCTTTTGTTGGTCACACAGCCTCTGTAGAAGATATCCAATGGTCACCCAAAGAAAGCAACGTAAGTAAATTGAAGGAGCAACTCCTGTTAGCTCATTGATGTTAAAGAGGGTTTAGTGGGGGGAGTGAATTCCACTATGTATTTTTTGTCTGTTTGATTTTTTATCTTGAAATTATGGGGTTTTTTTTTTCATTTTCCATGCCTCTAAACGTTACGTATATGCTGCAACGTCCCCTCCATGTCGCAACAAACAGGTTTACAGTTTACAAATCAAAAGGGGATGTTGACAGGATAGTAGAGGACGTATAAAAGTGTGGCACGAGATAAAATACTCGACTGCATAAATTATGAGTGGTTTTTGGTAATATGTCTCGTAAGGCAGATTTTTGCCAGCACACAAATTTATTATGAGTAAAAAATAAATTTCCACAAATATATTTCATGCAGCAAGGCACTTTACACTTTTAAGATTCAGGATCCTCTCACTCAAGACTCAATTCAAGTTGAATACTTCGCCAATCAAAAGGTTTTGGCACACTTCACCTTACGGTGACCTTTTGAAAGTATAAAGACTATTTCATCTTACTGTGATTTTTTCAATATAATAAGTTTGACCACGCTAGGAATAAAATAACGAAATGCCTACCGTTTACTTGTGAATAATGATTAGGGATATAAAAAATGACTTTCCCTGAATCACAAAAATAAAGGCCGAATTAGATATGACATCTCAACATAACTGGCTCCTGGTACCTAGTGAAGTTTCACTGTACCGAACATGTATTTTTTTTTTTTTAAAGAGCTGACCGGATCTCGTGAGCTGTGCCATCGCCGTGCTATTGGACGCCAAGTCTACTTAGCAACCAATAAAATTTTCTTAAAATTTCACAGCTTGCTTGGTTCTATTTATGAACAAAATAGTGAGTAGAGTTTCTCTACATCAAGTGTGTATTGCACATATGTATTGTTGATTATACAATTTGCCTGTTAGACTTTATTCTATCTTTGGGTGTTTTAGATAACTTAGTATAATGTGAATATCCCAATAGCTTAATAGTAGTCATTCTGATACATACAGAGGTGACATTGGCAGTGTGCCCCGATATTAGGAACATTATTCTTTATCCCACTTGACTCTAGAAAGTATGAATACTGGTTCTAAAACTTGCTGGGTGCTGCAGAGTGGTGACCAGCAATGGCAAAATATTAATTTACCTTTTTGATTGTATGTATGCATTTCTGTATAGTGTATTAATTAGTATAATTTCTGTGTATTTCTGTATTGTTCGTTTGAACCATTTCTGTTTACTATTTTATGTACACATGTATTTATAGTCTATGCCGCCTAAATGCATTGTAGTTGGGAGCAAGTTTGAGTTTGCACTTCTCCGAAGTGTGTACTTATGTGGTACCCAAATTTTACCAGAGTCCCTTTTGGATGTAGTTATTGGAGTTGTCACATGTTTTAGGGAGCTTTTTTTGTGTGTGTGAGTTTGAATTTGTGTATTTTGTTTTTTGTTTGTTTCATTGCTTTTCTTGTTTATTTTTGAGCGAGCAATAAATATTGCACATATAATATTAATACAAGTACATAACAGGGTACGTGTGAGGGTATTAGGTGTCTCTGGCAACCACTAGGGCCACCCAATTTCATGCCAACTTGTAAGTCAGTTAAAAAAGTTGTCTAACCAATCAAAGATAGAGAGATTGAAACCTTGCCTGTCTTTACCTGGGCTTTATGATCTAGCCACACATTGCAAGTTAATTAGAAATGATTACATGAATGACAGCCATCTGGGCACTATGCTGGATGTCTAGGACTATTGTCCAAATGAATGGCAGTTCGGGAAGACTAGACGGGTGAAGGGAGTCTATTCTTATTTTAATTTTAATGCTTTGATGTGAAACATGTCTTGTGTCTCTTTTGTTAAATTGGCTTTGATCCTGTATGCACTATCTTGGTATAACATGACCAGTGCTTTGTTTCTCATGTCACAGGCTTTACGGGGCCTATTACAGTTATTTTGAAGGAAAAGGAGCATGTACTTGTAAGTGAGGCCAAGCCACTATGCACTTATCAATAGGCTTTTATAGAGTGAAAATTTGATCAGAGTAGAGCAACTGTATTTGATATCGCATGACAATTTATTTTTTTGATCAATACAGATGATGATATACTTTAGTCGTTGACTTTTTACTTTCCAGGTTTTCATGACTTGCTCTGTAGACAAATCATTGAGAGTTTGGGATGCAAGAGCCAGCCCAGCAAAAGCCTGTAAGCTGGTGGTTCCAGAAGCACACTCAAGAGATGTGAATGTTATTGATTGGTCATCTTTCGAACCGTTAGTCATTTCTGGAGGAGATGATGGGCTCATCAAAATATGGGACTTGAGAAAGTTATCGGTAAGTTTTACAACTTACACAAAATCTGTTATAAGTGACAATTTTTGCCAAGAGTTTTTTAAGAGTTGATGGCATTTGATGATAATTTGACATTTCTACATTGTTATGAAGAAATCAACAAAGTAACTGTAAGCAGCACAGTTTATTAAGATAGAGACTTCAAGCCTTGCACATTTCATATCCGTAGCAGTTTAAGCATTTTAAAAACTCTCTAGCTTCATATGCATAGTCTTCACATTCACCGTTCTGCTATCCCCCAAAAGAAATCAGGTCTTTCACTCTTAGTTTTGTCAAAGAATGTTATAGGTCAGAGATTTGATTGGCAGTTTGTTAGAAGGGACTTTGGGGGCTACTTTTCAGCATGCTGTTAGCCAAAGGGCAGTACAGTGTAAAGAACTTTTTCATCCAGGAATGTTTGCATTGTTAAGAGAAGGGATATTCAAAGTAAATTTGCATTTCTCTCATTCCGATGAAAAATACATTATTGCTTTACTCCCTAAGAGCGGTTTTACATTTTACCACCCTTGTTTGTTTCCACATCAAGACAAAGCTTTGTCAAGTTAAAAAAATTGTGTCTTTCTAGAACTTTTTCCAGTTGCTTTTTCTTGTGGTCGATAAAAAGAAATGACAAAAATATGCTTTGACTTCTCTTTCAGCAGAAGAATAATTAAAAGTGAATCGTACAAAATCTGTATTGGTTCACATATAATACTGTTTCTTTTGTTGTTGTTTTTTTATGCAGTCAAAAAAGGAAGTAGCAGTTTTTGAGCACCATAAAGCACCTATTACATCGGTTGAATGGAACCCTATGGACACTTCTGTGTTCACCGCTTCCGGCTCGGATGACCAAGTCAGCATCTGGGATGTTGCAGTGGAGCCAGACGACATGGCAGAGGAAGGGGAGGAGGAGCCTGATGTGCCTCCTCAATTGCTATTCATGCATTTGGGACAAAAAGACGTCAAAGAAGTTCACTGGCATCCACAAATTCCTGGTCTTATCTTCTCTACGGCGCAAAGTGGTTTCAATGTTTTCCGAACTATAAGTGTGTAGTTACATGATCATATGTATATTTTACTGAATAATTTTATTTTTTACATTGCCGTTGAATGCTGCTCTCTTGAGAATAGAATTTATGGTGATGTAGCATTTAGATGGGTTTGGGAGAACCTTTGCTTTGAAAGGGAGGGTAAAGGCTTACTCATTGTTATTGTATTGTTTATATTTCTTCTTTGTTGTATTTATGGTCTGAAAATACAAATACTGTCTACTGCCTTAGTGTAGATTTGGCTGAAAAGATACCATAAACATGAATATATGAACAATGGCCATTTACCTGTAAATGCATCCTTGAAATAAATTGTCTCAAAATCCATAATGCATGCACCTTTACCATATATACTAGGAAAAGGGTTCTTTATACAATATATTCTGTATTCCATCTATTTAGACTTTAGATTGTATTGATCTTCCAAAGTCGGTTTTAAGATCATGCTCAGTATTTGGATATTGATCATACAGTCTATGTGAGAGATGGGGGAGATGGGATTTTATTTCCCATTTATTCCTTTCTGTTTTAGGTAAGATAGGAATTAGAATAAAGTAAAAGAAAAAACAAATCAAAAAAAAAAAAAAAAAGGAATAGAATTCATGTTGTCATTTAGGCCATGGATTTGAGTTTTATGGAGAGAGAAAAATCTCAAACCACCATAGATTCCCTCAGATGAAATTGTCATGCATGTATTTTAAGATCCAGCCTTTGTCTACGCTATTGTGTAAATATCAGTATACTTGTAAATATAAAGATGATATTTTATCAATGAGGACTGTATCACTTCATGCATTATAGTGCTCTTTTAAATATAAAGATGTGATAAAGAGTGCGAGCCATATGGTACCATTTTATTAAAATCTTCTTGAAACTGTATTATCATTATTGTTCTCTTTTTGTTTTTTTGTTTGTGTTGTTTTGTCTTTTAGGGGGTGGGGGGATGGGTGTTCTTCTTTGAGTTGGGCTTTT
>JBBPDF010492779.1:0-10485 GCA_037974715.1 Lomanotus vermiformis | reverse complement strand
GGTATCACAGTCAATGAGAACATTTGGTTGCTGACCGATGAGACAGTACATATTAGCGACCTATGAGTTGAGTGTGTCAATGACTAGCAATACATGTATAAGGCTGTCAGTGTCATTAATCTCGTATTTTACATTCACAATCCAAGAATTGAAGAATATTGATCTACTACTACACAACTAGTACTCCTACCAGTTAATTGGTTTCAAGCAAGGAAGTGAGAGCAGCCATTGAAACACTGAAGCGCTTTGTTCTGCAACGCATAAACAGTGGTACACTTAAAGTCACGTTGTTGTAGTTGTAGCTTACTGTACACAAATAATGTTCTTTGTTACCTTTTCCCATTCTATTGCTTTATCATGAATGCATGTTCTGCTGAAGGAAGAGTGTGTATATAATATATTATGATTATTTTTTTCCTCAGATAATCATTTTTGAGTTCTTATCAATCCCGGTATCAGTATTGTTAAAGTCAATGTCAAAGGCAAATGAGAGGAAAAAAATGAAACAGACCTAAGTGGGTTAAACATGACATCGACTCACATATCAAGTATAGTACATGTACTTTATCTTCTTCTTGCAGTTAAGTTACAGTGTTGAGAAGGCAATTCATATTGATATTGGGTTTATTCAAGATGTTAAACCAAAACCATGACCTGTGCTTTATTTATGTTTCGGTTATGTATACAAATGCAAGTCATTTATTTATTTAAATTTAAACACATCTTAATTTTCCACAATTTGTTGTATATGATACGCTCGAAGAAGTTCTCTTTGTTCTGTGTTTTTTTCTTTTTCTTTAGTCAATAGAAGACCAGTTGTTTTAAATCATTTAAGTTATATGTGTGCATTTGTTTTTTGGATAATGAACAATTGATTTGAAATAAAGATGCTTATTCTTTATAAAAATGTTAAAAAGCCTTGTGAATTTCACTTATTCTGCATTTAAAATACTAAAACTAAAACACTTACATTTACATTGTATAGATCTATGGTGTGATACATAAAATTAAAAGCCCAACTCTTTGAACTGATATTTGTGGAAGCATGTCGTCAACCACTCAGTGTCATTGTCATGTCTGTCTGTCTGTCAATGTCTCTAGGCCTGGGCTGGATGCAATGGAAGGTGGCCATTTAAACGTGTTACCAGGTCTAGAACGTTTTCAATTGATTGATTATCCGACCCGACATCCGTGACCACAAAAGAGTAAAATCGTATGTAAAAAGTGTAAAGCATTCAAATGCTTAAACTTAAACAGTCAAATAAAAGTACACTTTTTTGGCGTAAGGTTGATGGCTCTGCAGTAGTGTCAGAACATTGTGTAATGCACCTTTAAACTGTAAAGCTCAGTCATTTAAAATGTAGCACCTGCAGAACAGCCAAATCACTACACTACAAATTGCAAGGTGCCTTTAACTTACTTTAAGCTGGAATGGAATATATATGGATTATCCCGCCCCGTCCCAAGAAAAATGATCATACATTCGCTAGCCGGCGTCTAAAATACACTAGTTACTGTTTTTCCTAGTTTGGTCAGCCATAGGACAATGTTTGTGATATTGATAGGGATGCATAGCTGGTCTTATTCTTCTTCATAACAGCGGACAAACTCAGTATTGTAAACACACCGAAAACTAACTAGGCTCCTAGTATTTATGTGTTAATGTTATAATTTTAAGTTTCTGTTTAAAATCTTGTAAAATTAAGTAATAGTAATAGATAGGTACCACATTGAAAGGAAATAGCTACTAACTACAATTGAAAACTAGCCCACATCCATTGATCCTTAAACAGTAAATCAGAGTATCGGTGACCAGCAAGGTTCACTGCATTTGCATTTTTTGCACAGTGGTCTATAATTATCAGGATTAGGCAACATAACACTTCAGAATTATAAAGCTTACTATGATCTTATATTTGGGTATACTATATTTGGATTTTATATTTGGAACAGGTGTGTTGACTTTTGAGAAAGCTCTTTATTTCCCTTTACTCAGGTGTAAATTGAGTACCAAACTTTAGGCAGTGGAAGATCTTCCCAATAAGCGAGAATAATGCACCTGTAAATTGGCTGCTATTCTGTGTCATCTTAGTCTAGGGAGATGAGACTGATGGAAAGGGTCTGTCAGGAGGAGCTCGTGTAAAGCCTAGAAAGTGCATTAGTTTAGATCTATATAAATATTTTAAATAAATATAAGATTAATTTTGAAAAGTCTTTTAAACAAAGGAGTAAATGTGTCTAGTTTGTATTTTTTCATACTAAGATGCAAGATACCAATACTACTCCATCTCCACTCGAGACTAAGACTAAGATAAACTGAGTACAAGTAGTCCACAAAGTCTAACCATGCAAAAACAAAACACTCCAACTAAATATTAATCTTTCTTTCATTTCTTGTAATTATTACATTTAATTTCAAATTTCAAGATCTTTGAAAACAATGAGCTTACATACAAACAATTTATTGTAATTATTTTTACAAAAAAATCTGGGGATTTGAAATTACAAATCTGCCCAGAAACAAAAGGTACATAATAAATATGAATACAGTGAGACCCTTTGAAGACAAACTTGCTTAAACTTTTGGTTCAAATAATCATTCCTTTATGTCCCATCTCATTCCCCTTAAGCATCTCATAAAAACACTCAGATAAAATAAACCACACCAACATTGATTATGGATAAGATGGACTGATTTTTGTCAAGAGTCAACAGTCCACAACTAAAAACTGTATTTTAAAGAACAAGTAGCTTTGGAATATTTTGAGGGTTTCAAATTAATTAATACTGTCTTCTTATGAAGCTATGTAAAAGCATGGATGTACTATCTACTATTTGTCATGTATGGGGAACTTTCCTCATGATGATCTCTTTATGGTATATAGGCCTTGCTAACACTGTTCTGTAAATTGTTCAATATGCACTGTGATATGCAAGCTTATTATTCTGGTGCAAGAGACTACACTGAGGTGAATAATTAAAGGTTTCTGTGTAGATCCCTTTCCCTATGGTTCCCTTTCCCAAGGATAAAATAAGCCTTATTTAAAATAACCTTATTTCAGACAAACTAATCTGTCTGGTCCTGCAGAGTTTATCTAGAGCAGATTCCACTGTAACAGACAAGAGAATAAAACTGATAATATGGCAGATCTAAAAATTTTATGAGTGATAATTAAAACATTCCATAAATAGCAGGTATACATTATTTACAGTTTTTTGGGACAATTAGAAGTGGAAAAAATAAGATAGATCAAGGTAAAATTGTTTCCCATCCTCGAATACCCAGACAATGTATTTGTTGATGGTAACTAATTTTCATGATGTAATTGAGTTAAAAGGAGAAAATCTGAAATGACCTCAACATGCTGCCTTATATAATTACAATGAATGGTAGTTACAATGAATGGTGATTACCACAGTCACCCTCCCTTTACTAACTGTTCCCGCAGTATTTTCCATCTTGAATACCAAATTTTGCCAAAATTTGCCTATGTACGGTGTAGATTTAAAAAATAAAAAAAGGTGTAGAAATACAATATTGATGTCACATTTATTAACATTAATCATTGAGATTTAGCTTATTATCTTATTTGACCATGTATTATTCATACACATCCTTTCATGTTTGGAATTTTTGAACTTATAAACATAAAATTTATTAAAGATATATGCCTACTTAAAAGTTTGACCATAAAAATATACTTTTTTTTTTTTTCGATGGAAAAGATCAGGAAGAATATGCTCAACCATACAAATACATGAAGCAAAAACATAAACTATATTTATTCTATCTTTAAAAATACACTTCATGAATCATGGTCTTGCACAATAGTAATGTCATCAAGGGTATCAGAGCTTGACAGCTGGAGAACCTGAGATGAAAAAATAAACATAAACAAAAATGTTTATCATAATCATAATGATGCATCAGTGTGTTGTGGTGGATATGGAGATCTAGCTGAAGGTGAGATTTAGAATCAAGAACACAATACCTACTAGAGAGCAAAAACATGAGGTTTAAATTACTCTCGGTACTACAAATATGATCCACAACAAGATACATAGGGGCAGAATCCCGTATCATTTCAATCATATCGTGATTAAGAAAAATCAAGTCTCTGCCACAAAATTTCTTGTATATAGATGTTTTTGGGTTTGTTCTTTTTTTCTTTTTGTTTCTTTTTCTTCTTATTCTTTCCTTTCTGCCATTTAATGTATATATAAAATAAACAGCTTTCTCTTCTCACTTTAAATCTTTGGACACTTTGATTAAGAGGTTTTACCTTTTCATTTGTCAAATATAGGAGACACGCAAAGACAGTCTGAACTGTGAGGTTTTTGGCCATGCTGGTAGATACATTGGATGGAAGTACATCCTTGAGCAAACTGAACTTGAATGGAATTGACATAGAGGGAGCCACATGATCCATTTGAGGCAAAGGTACTTTGTTGGTCGTGTCCTGCAGGGTAGAAAATTTAAATCTGATGAAAGCTATCTATGTAGTAAAGTTACAAACATACCATGTTTTGAGTTGCACCACTACCCCCAAACCAAAACTATCTAAAAGAAATTAAACCTCTGAACATCTGAAGGTTGAGAAATCACAGTAACCCTCCCTTTACAAACTGTTCCTGAAGTTTTTTACCATTTTGAATACCAAATTTTGCCAAAATTTGCCATCGTACTGTATAAATTTAACAACAAATAAAAAGTGTAGTAGTAGTAATACAGTATTGATGTCACATTTATTAACATTTGGAACAATTCAAACAAAAACAAACTAAAAAATATGGTGATTACAAAAAAACGTAGTGTCCCTTTTAGATGTAGTTATTGGAATTGTTTCTCTTAATTTTAGCAATTGAGCGCATGGATACATTACACGCCACACTTTTCTTGTTGTCGTTGTTTTTTGTTTTATTTTTGTTTTTGGGGGAAGTTCTGTGTTTAATCTTTTGATTATTTGCTGGGTCTTCTTGTTTATTTTTAGCTGACAATTTCACATCTAATATTTATATATTCATTATAGATATATATACAGACCATGTTTTGCTTGGCATCTCGGGGTACCACTAGGTACGTGGCGGACCTTACCAGTAAGGTTCGCTACGACTAGGCCCCGCCCACTCTCACGCCATGCTTGAAAGGCAGTCAAAAAGAAAAAAGTTGACCAACCAATCAAAGATAGAGAGAGTGAAACCATACCTGCCTTTACCTCAGCTTTACAGGCTTACTTCACATTGCAAGTTAATTAGAAGTGGTGACATGAATGACAGCCATCAACGCCGGCTGTCGAGGATTTACTTTACTGTCCGACGATTACGCGAGTTGTCGGGGGAAGGCTAGAGGGGTCAAGAGAATCTATTGTTTTAATTTCAGCAAATTGGTGTGAATCGTGTAATACGGAAAGTCTCGTGTCTGTTTTGTCAAAGTGGCTTTGATCTGATTAGCACCAGCATTGCAATTGTATCATGTGGCCTATGCTCTCTCTTGCGTGTTACAACAGGTGTGCCATGTATTTACAAGTAAAAGGCCTATTATTGCGACTTTCGGGGAAATGAGCGTGCACTTGTCTAAAGTGAGGCCTGACTACCATGCACTTAATGACTGGGTTTTATATAGTGAATGCTCTGTCAGAGCAGAAAAGCATGCACTTAATTCACTTATAATATATATGTGAGCAGCGTGGACTGTACTTACTGAGCTATTGGAAATTATTCGTAGTTTCATTTTAACATAAAAACAAATTTAAAAATTGTTCATTTATCAGGCAAAAATAGGGAAATTTGCAGCCCTTTACGGCCAAACAAAATTGTGCGGTTGACAACAAATTTTGCTGGGTGAAATTTGCTATCTGTGAGGATAGCACTAAGAAGCTTTTTCATCTTTATAAATATTTGGTATTCAGTACATTTTTAAGTTTAAAGACAACAAATACACGCAAAAGCAATAACAACAAAACATCAACATCTAAATCCATGTAATCTAAATCATCTTCAAAGTTTGACATGGAGCAATATCTAACCATTTACATCTCAACGTAACAAAAAGAAAACAGACACTCCAACAATCAAACTTTTTGCATTGACCGTGACAGTCTCCTGAAAAAGAGGCTCCACAAAAATTTTATGAATACCATGACTTTTCATGGTAAAACAAAACACTCCTGAAATTATGATGGTAGGTTAAGGTGACAAATATCTAGAAAACAATGATATTTAAAGTCTGTCATATAGTGAAAAATTACATACTGGTTTGTTTTCTTGTGACAGAATATTCCACATTGTCGACTTCAGTCTTTTTACATCAACTCGTTTGGCTGCTTTAGCATACTTGATATCAATTTGTTGGACCTGTGGCATTAAACAAATTCAGTTCAAGATCAATATTTATCATTTTAAAAGGGAATTCAGGTTATCTGAATAAAATAAATAGACTTTTAAGCAAGCCGATGAACAGCATCAATCAGCTATTACTTGCAATCCATTCATGGTTGGACTGACAATATTTCTTATTAAGAGCATGCTTTGGCCTCCACCTAATAAAAATACTTCTAAGAGGAGACTATGAGTAAGAAAAGTGATGCCAGTGTAATGATGAATGCTTTCAATACTCTAAAAGGAAGAGACACATGAGATGTATGTTAAAATATTTAGGAGAACCACCCCTTCCCGTTAAAGGGTGTTTATACAGAGCGTGAACGCGAATGCAAACTTTCGTCCTGGAATGCTTTGGTCATTTTTAGAGGACCCCTTCAAACAGAGCGCGACCTCAAACGTGATCAAATTTTGGTTCGCTTGAACCACCACCTTGATTGCCTCCCCAGCAAATTTTTCAGACGTTCACTCCAACATTTTCACCATGAACCAATCAGGGTGCTTTCCCCCATGACACCATTTCCATGAATTGAAACCACTAGATCTGCTCGTTCCAAGAAAAACTCACTAGCGTGCAATATTCACAGCCTACTTAATTAAGAATGAAACAAGACAGAAGAAATTATAATTGAAATCGAAAGAAATCCTATTCTATATATGACAAAGAAGAAAAAATTTACAAAGATGTCATCAAAAAATGAGACAGTTGGAAAGCAATTGGACAAAAAGTAGTATTGGGAGGGGGGGGGGGGGGGAGGGGGGGGGGAGGAGGGGGGGAAGCGGGCAAGGGGAAAAAAAGGGGTCTGGTCCCCCCCCCCCCCCCCCCCCCCACCTCTCTCTCTCACTCAATCTCTCTCTCTCTCCTCTTTCACTCACTCCCTCCTCTACCCACTGCCCCTATCTTCCTTCGTTGTTTTATGTACAAACACGGCAAGGTCTTGTTTGTATCATGATAGCAAGGATAGCAAGTGACAAAATTTATCTCTCAGAGCTAGAAAAACACGAGCCATCATGAAAGCTGTCGATGATTGTTCGTCTTTGTGCTCTATTTGAGCAGTAAAAGAGCTCAAAGTTTGCGCTTGTGTTGGACGCATTTGAGTTCGCACTCTGCATAAACAGGCCATTATGACATATTTGTACATGATTTGTACTGCAGTAAATGGCAAGCAAATGTAGGTATGCCAGAAACAACATTTGAGTTATGGAGTTTCCATTTGGACTCAGTGATACAATACATCTGAGTGAATTTATCTAGGCTGAAGGAATTTGCTGCACGGTGGCAATGGGTATGCAATTTGAAGAATTTATCTGATAAATATATTAAACAAATGAAATGAAACGAAGATGCCACGTCTCTCAATGGGTGTAACGAAAGTGAACAAGATCCAAAATGAGCACATTAAAGAGAATACCCACATGGCCTGGTTTGGAGACAAGGTGAGAGAATTTAGATTGAGATGGTTGGTCATGTTCACAGGAGAGACGAGAAGTGTACATTGATAAGAGAATATTGAAGATGTCACTAGCAGATAAGAGGAAAAGGGGAAATGAAAAGAGGGTATATGGATGGAATTAAGGAAGATATGATGGCAGCTGGTGTGAGAGGAGGATGTGATGAACAGGACTGGTTGGAGATGATGGTATTTTTAATAGTATAAGCCAAAAGGAGGGGAAATTTTGATAAAAATAATTTGGAGGAACAGTACTGAAAAGAAAAAAAGAACAAGAAAGGAAAAGATGGGTTGCTTCACAGATGACTGGGGATAGATGTGTATATAAAACTCACCCTATGTGGAGCAGCCACCAGCTTGTCTTGTGTCAGTACTGTTCCATCATGAGCAGCGTCTGAGAAGGCACTTTGTTGAGATAACATACTTAACTGTGAGCCAGGGCCAAGGTTTGTCTCATTGGAAAGGTCAAAGGCTCCAGAGTAATCACCACTATTATCATCATCATCATCCTGCATTGCAAATGAGAATATATCATACATCTTTGATAAAACAAACAAAAAAATATTTAAAAAATCACCATAATGTAAATTACAAACTAAAGTGCAACTTATTTTATAAGATGATATAACCTCATCAACCACATAGTTAATAAAAACGGAAATCCATGAAACATTGCCAGAATTTTGCTATACAGTGGAATTCATTTAACACGAAGCCGTTTCACACGAACTTGGCCCTTAACACGAACTGACGCGAATCCCCGATTTTTTTCCTTCTTTATTCAACTAATGCAACATTCTTTAACACGAACTCTAATTTTACTAGATCTTGTTTACACGAACCGAAACCGACGATTCTCTTACAATTTTTCCGAGTTTTCCCACTTTTTCTTGCACCAACAAAGCTTCGGGTCGATGCGAGCCATGCTACGCGCACGTATTAAAATTAAAAAAAGGCGCCTCTGCACACAAATGGTAAGGGGGTGGTGAAGTGTACACAGACGCATCACACACCACTGTCTCCTAGAGTAGGAGATTTCTAGGAGGCAGTTGACTACACACTGTGCCGTGCCGTCGTACGCAGGCCCTCTACTGCAAGGCACTGTGTTCCCATCGCGTGTCACTTAGCGTGCTGATCATGCCCTCCTCCTTAGGAAACCTCAGTAAAGGTAGCCCCAACCTCCATTGGTCACCTCATTGTTTGCGGCTTGCAACACTCCCCCCCCCCCCCCCTCTTTCCATTTCCATAACACACCCGCAAAGCTCGCGGGGGTTGTTTTGCTTACACCATAGCGGCATCATTTATTTATTCCATCAACGCACTTCGATTTCGATCGACTAAATCTTCACCTCTCCTCCCCCCACCTCGACAACACGTGTAAAATTATTGCTCCGAAGTTTAAATCGGGTTATTTACCTTAATTGTCCTCAATCCTCTTAACACAAATTCTTTATAACACGAATCAGTTTCGTTGGTCCATTGGAGTTCGTGTTATCAGGATTCTACTGTATTAGTATTATTGCAATTTCTGGGGAAATGAGCGTGCACTTGTTTGAAGTGAGGCCCAGCTACCATGCACTTAATGATAGGGTTTTACGTAGTGAAAATTCTGTCAGTGTCAGAGCAGAAAAGTTTGCACTTGGGCGGCGTGGACTGTACTTACTGAGCTTTTGGAAATTGTTCATAGTTTCATTTTAGCATTTTAAAACAAAAAAAATTGTTCATTTATAAGGCAAACATAGGGAAATTTGTGGCTTTTTGGGCCCAAACAAAAATTTGCAGCTATTTTTAGCTAACAACAAATTTGCCATTTGCAGCCGCGAAAAACTGTGGGGACAGTATAGCATTAGTTCGAAATCTTTTATTAACTATATTATTAATATTATGAAAGTTTGAAAAAATCAGCAACAAAAATACAACAAACATATGGTAATTCTAATAAATCTGTCTTGGTTTATGTGATGATAAAAATAAAAAAAGGGCGGAGATGCTGATACCAATGGGGCAGTGGCTGGGGCGATGTTGGCATGTAAACTTGGATTGGATGCAATTCCTGAACATTGGATATCTGATCTTAGACATAAGGACATGATGTTGGATCTTTTCAATAGGTGGGTGGTGTGGCGTCAAGAATTGTTTCTTTTGTTTGGCCTTGGGGTTTGACTTTTTGTTTTTCTTTCACAGGGAGGGCAGGCTGGGAGTTAGGGGTGAGGGCAGGCTGGGAGTTAGGGGACGCTGGGAGTTAGGGGTGAGGGCAGGCTGGGAGTTAGGGATGAGGACAGGCTGGGAGTTAGGGGTGAGGGGAGGCTGGGAGTTAGGGGTGAGGGCAGGCTGGGAGTTAGGGGTGAGGGCAGGCTGGGAGTTAGGGGTGAGGGCAGGCTGGGAGTTAGGGGTGAGGGGAGGCTGGGAGTTAGGGGTGAGGGCAGGCTGGGAGTTAGGGGTGAGGGGAGGCTGAAGGGGAAAGTTGGCGGAGGTTGGTGCGGTTGGTTGTTGTGGTTTTGTTTTGATTTGTTTTGCTGTTCATTTTGATTTTTGAGGTTGCCTGGAAACCTTATTGGTTCCTAAAAATTGGGAAGTGTAATGAAGTATCCTCTTAGGTAGAGGACCAGTCCAAATTTAATGGCATTGGTGGTGAGGTTGTTCCATACACGAATAG
>JBBPDF010491681.1:0-10502 GCA_037974715.1 Lomanotus vermiformis | reverse complement strand
AGTGTGCATCAACAGGGGGGGTTTGAAAACCCCCCCCCCCCCCCCAAACAAACACAAAAAAGTAAACAAAATAAAAAAAAACAAAACATGAAAACAAATAACATGGCTTATTTCACATGAGACAGGTTCCACATTGAAAGCTGGGATTTCCACAGTTGTCATTTTCTATCACAATTGAAGCAAAAAGCCCGTTCGACAGCTTGGCTATAGCTGAAAAAGAAAAAGAAGCAGCATGAGTGTACAGGAAACATATATTGGTAAGTACATACTGGATGCTATTATAGTAACAACTGCCTAAATAGCACTTGGACAGATACTTTCTGTCCTGATGTGATAGATCTGGCATTCAAACCAATACATAATACTGGGTGATGAAAAAAAATGCTGAGCTTTGAATGTCAATATTATGTGTACTATTAGTATTTGTCAGTGGATTCGGATAAAAATCAGCATAAGTCTATTACAATTCAGTAAAAGTAATCATGCGAAACTTTTATTGCTTTTCTTTCTTTCTTCCATTTTGATCATGATTTATCGCAATTCAAATGCTTTCTTTAACTGAATTAGAGTAGACCTCTATGCTAATTTTTATGCAAATCCAACATAGCATTCAAAGTTCAGGGTATTTTTTTATATCCCCAAAAAGGCCAGGGGTCCTTTTAGTTTGAGGGCAATGAAAGGTTCCATTAAATAAACTATTTTCCTGCTTCTACTACTATCACAAATGAGAAATATTTTCTGACATCTGTTAACCAGAGGCAAGATCTTTCTAGACTGATTCCTCTGGATGTCATATGACACAAAGAAGTAATTTAGTACTATTAATTAAGTACTAATTTAATATCATCAATGCTAATCAATCACTGCTCAGACCATGTAACTTCATCTTCATCAACTTTAGAAATGAATATTTAAGTCACAGCTTAATCATAACTCACTGCAATTTAAATTCCAACCCATGCAAACATATCAATTTGCCATGTCTTTATATATTCAAATTTGGAGAAAAACAATGCAAATTAAAGCTGGTCTCCTTCTGCCTCAGTGGCTAAGTAAGTAAATTCCACAATTCCCTGTCTCAATCAATTCACATAATCCTTCCATTCATTAAAATACACAGCCATCTACTTGTGGTTAACTGTATATTAAAGCAGTTCTGTCTGTCAGCACCTTTAAGGATCTACACAGTAAGTAAATTTAATAGCCTTCTTGCCCTGCCCCATCTATGATAGACATCAGGTTATAAAAGAGAGACCCACAACATGAGATGAAGCCTCTGTTGTTGCCTAACATTACTAATAAAATATAAAGCGGCTTAAAAGGCAGTCTGAGGGACTGTAAAATTAAGAGAGGAAAGGCATTTCTCCTGAAGAAGAGAAATACAAATTTCATATATTGAGACAAATTTTGTTAACTAACCATAGTCAACCGAATTAAAAATCAAAAATATAAACTGCTGATCATGATTTAGTTTTGAATTTTCTTAAAAGTAACTCAAATTAGCTCAAAACCTTTCATGCTTACTCACTTCAGAATTGAACACAGAGGACAAAAGTGTAAGAAGCAGTTGCAGCATTGTCTTGTACATTTGGCACACACATAGTTTTCACAAAATTGGCATTTTATCACATCCCTGTTGTGAACAGATTGCCTACAGCTGTGACAAGCTGGAAAAGAAAAGGAAAAAAAAATTATGGACATCTATAGAGCGCACATATATATCATTCAAGGGAACAAGCTCTAGGTGTTGTATTTTATTTTAGACAGGAACAATAACATGTTAAAATCTGATTTAAAAATCAAATAGATACATTCAAGAAAAACTATGCATGTAAATCATGACAGTTAAAAAAAAATTAAGAAACATAGCATTGTTCTGAACAACCAGCATTGGTACCATAGTCTTCTGATAGCATTATAAAGCCTTACAAAATACTTAAGGAATGTGAATATGAGAGAATGTTAACACTTGTTATGATGCACCTTTACACCCAATGTGTGTGCTATACAACCTACATAGCCTATGGTGTGCAGAAATCATGCTTTTGTTTAGCTGCATCGTGAGCCATTCATGGATTATAGTGTGATTAGTGGCCAGCTTGTGGTTCTGTTCTTCCACCTCCCATTAGACCAAAACCTAAACATTGAGCCTACTGAGGGCTGAAAATCATGGAAATGACCCAGGCCGAGTGCATTGTCTATTAGCTTTACTCAATGAATCCATTCTAGAGATGCTTTTATCTTGTCCTGCAATGGTTGTCTTCATTTCTTAAAAGATTTAGCATGGGTACAATCTGCCCTCATGGTATGACAAAACCTGTCTATCCTGTCTCTCCGTTTTCAACTTCCTTGAATCTTTACAACAAATTTTGACGACTGAGTCTTTTCATCATCATTTGACTAAAGATACAAGAAGTCAACGTGCAATGTAATTTGTTCTAAACATCCTGAACATGGTTTGGTTAATGACAACTTCACGTGAAGTCAACATTTTTTCAGCTCTAAGGTGTTGACTTAAAGTGACATCCACAGTATTATATATATGGTCTACATTCTGCTTCCTAGCATTTTATTGCCCTTCCTTATTTTGGGCAATAAAACATATATATAGTGCTACCAATAAGAAATCTAGAGAGGAGAAACGCCATGAACAAAGAAAATCTATTATGACAACGCATCTACACATTTGTAACATTGGATGTATGAGCAAATAAATTAATATAAATTACTATAAGAAGTCTACACAAGATTATTGACCACAGGAATATTAGTAATGTATTATAATAAATTATTAGTTGTATTAGATTATTAGATATATATTCAACAAACTTGTAAGAACAGCAAAATTGAAACACAAAAAAATAGTATAATTGTGGAGATAAAAACAGCAGCGCTTTATTTTTGTATCTCTTTATTTGATTGTTTACATGAATAATTACTAGGGGTTTATCATTGATTAGTTGTTTAAGCTTACAAATCCTGATCACCATCAGCAGTGTTCCTATAGATCAGATTGTGGAGATAGAAACAGCAGCGCTTTATTTTTGTATCTCTCTCTTTGATTGTTTACATGAATAATGACTAGGGGTTTATCGTTGATTAGTTGTTTAAGCTTACAAATACCGATCACCATCAGCAGTGTTCCTATAGATCAAACATGGTGCAGATGAAAGTAAATAAAGGGGAAAAAAAGAAGTGAAACTTGAATGACAAAATTAGAATGACAGCAGATTGCATATATTTATATATGACGAAGGATCAATTGAAACCATGGCTCCCACCGGCTGCCTGCAGAGATGAGAATGCAATCATACTGCAGTGCAACAACTTTGAAGCCAAAGGAACACTTTTCAGTTGAGATGCATCAAGGCTGGCTTTGAAAGCTACAGTACAAATTAAATTATGATTTTCATCAATTATAAATATTATATCAACCTTGAGGTGTATGCCAGTTGTGAAATTTTATGCATGCAAATTACACTGTAAAAAATTAACCTTGCAGCAAACTCTAGGTAAATGATTATTCAAGTCTATAAATATAAAAGCTCAACAAGTATAATTTTATAATGAAATTCAGATCTCTAGTCTAGAGATGAATTAAGAGTTAAAGAAATGTAGAACACGGCTCACCTCCCGCTGTGAAGTGAGATCTAGGTGTTAACTGAGCTTGCCTCAGCTGATCAAAAGCATTTCCTTTGAAAGATAAAGGCTTCTCGCTGCTAGTACTAGCACATGGAATAAGGGAAGAAGCTGACACAAAATTTGTCATTGCCATCTCACTCTGAGTAAATCTCAAATCAGGCTTTTTGTTGGGTAAGAGAAATGATTGACACGTATTGTGGGAATGCTTTGGAAGACTAAATCCTTGTGGAAGACCCTCACTGATTTGTTCGTCTCTGCTGCCATCATCTACATCCATCTCAAAATCATCTTCCTTCACTAACTGGCAAAATTTGTTCAAATGCATCTGCTTCAAATTATTTGGCTTTTCAACAGAACCATGATCCTCTTGAGACTTCCAAAACTCATCATTATTATTGTTGTTGTTCCCCATACTTCCCATTTCTTTTCTCACACCATCAAACAATAATCTCCTAGTTCTATCTGAAAAATAGAGATAAAACAAAAGAAAATACACTCACACAATCATAAATTATTGAAACTAGCATTAGGATATATACCATTGTCCACAATTGTGATTTTTCTCTCGTTTTGTCTTTGTGTGTGTTGTGATGTGTGGTGATTAAAGTTCAAATAAAAGATTGAAGTAACAAATAAAAACAACACTGCACAGCAGAGCTCACTAAGTGTGAACTTGGGGTAAAAAAAAAAAAATGAAAATTTCTCCCAGTCTACAGATCCATCAATGGGGACATGGTCTAGGAACATGCCTCTAAAGATAAAGGTTGGCAAGTGGAAAGGAAGACACAGTGCATGACCACACAATAAACTTAACCACTTCCTATTATTAATCATCATTATTATTATAGCATGCACTAGCTCTTTTTTCATTTTACCTGTGTGTATACTCTACTAAGTACATCTCAAATTGTGTATGTTGAAATTTGTCGTTATATAAATTTATATACAACACAGAAAATTGCATGTATCTCTAAGACTTCAGCAATATTAATTAGCATATATGTACAATTTATATCAAAGAACAGTGGACTTGATTTTACACAAATAATCTTAACAAAACAATTCAGTAAATAGAACATGAACAAGCAATCCTTCAATGACTGGAACATTCAATCTATCCTATGATATATCAAGTTGTGACCCAAGTTTTATGAGAATGAAAGGGTATGTTTGCTCCAATTCAATAAGCTGAAGATTCTTCAAAATCATTTCAAAATAGTTCTAATTCAATATTATGCACAAACTATGTTTATTGATATATGCATGGAATAATTCTTAACCCAACTTAGGCATCAGGCATAAACCTACACCCTACAAGAGAACCATTGGTTTTATATACCTCTGCCTTGACCACTTGACCCTTCTTAAAGCCTGGATATTCTTGAGGCTACAGCTTAATAGCTGACCCAGTGACCTTGTTATATTAGGTGACCAAAAAAACCCCCAAAACAAAACAAAACAAACAAAAAAAAAACCAAAAAAAAACAACAAAAAAACAACAACAACAAAAAACAAACAAAAAACCAACAACAAAACAAACAAAAAACAACAAAAAACCAAAAAACCTGTATCTATATCATCAGTATCTAGTAAACTTCTAGAGCACATCATACATAGTAACATGGATCATTTAGAAAAGTATGATATATACTTAACAGCATCCAAGATGGATTAATAAAAAAAAAAGTGAAGTTGTAAAACTCAACTAATAACAACTATAAATGATGTCAGCAACTGCTCAACTTGGAGGGGACAAATAGACGCAGTACTGTACTCCTAGATATCTCAAGCCTTTGATATATAGAAGACCATCATGAGCTATTAAAACAAAACGTTAAACATCTTTAAGGAATACAAGACACATTAATTACTAGATTGGACCAAAGCATTTCTATAGGTAGAGCTAAAAAAGTCATTGTAGAAAAGAGTCAAAACAAGCCCAAAACCTATTCCGACACTCACTGTCAGGAATACCACACATGTATGGTATTGTACTAGGCCTACTTTATTATGTAATAATAAAATACATTATAAATGACATTGATCAAAAACTGACACAGGGCACCAAAGAGAGATTATTTGAAGACGGAAGCCTGTTGTTCAGAGAAATAAATAATATTGATGATTGTAAATACTCAAAAATGATTTTAACTCACTCCAACTGTAACAGTATCTAAATATTAAGTGTTAATAAGTGTAGATACCAGCCACCAGTCTATCATAAATACCTTTAGTGTTACTTGTACTTAGAACTTCAAGATGACCTTGTAACTTAAGGAGTTGCATTGTTTCTATTAATAGACTGACTGGTGACATCTACTCACGAATGTATGCATGTGCCTTGTGAGATCTACTCACCAATGTTTACATGTACCATGTGACCTCTACTCACTTATGTGAGCATGTGGATCTACTATGAGAGCAGGAATAAAAGAGTAATCAGTTGTTGTTCTGACACTGAACTGTTAACATGGATGTCTCTCTCTTCTATTTGTATAACTGTTAATTATAAAGATATGTATGTGGTAACTGTACGTTAAGAGACAAATATATTTATAGGAACAATATCATTCTGGTTTCATTTAATCACAGTCTAAGAACAATAACAACAACATTTTTTAGGCTTCAGGTTACCACAATTTTTTTCATCAGAATTGTCCATGCAGTTGTCAATGCCATCGCACCACAGGCTGCGATGGAGTTGGACCCCGTTGTCACATTTGACATAGCCTCTCCTCTGACCTTTAACAACAAAAACGATGTGGGGGAAACAATGAAAAAAAAAAACCAATAAAAGATTCAAATAAACTGGGGAAGATAAATTTCAAAGGTTGTTTTTTTTTTTCAAAGCAACATCAGACACACCACACACAAACACACACACACACACACAAAATGGTTGAAAAAGAAGTTGATGCCTGGTATGGTCACAATGAACGTCAAAACAGCAAGATAGATGACAGGCTTTTTTTTTTTATATTCTCAAAGGTTGTATGAGACTATTCCCATGAGTGATATTCTCACCTTTCTTATATTAATCGATTTAAGTCTTAAAATAATTACAAGTGCATGTCTGGGTTTGTTAAAAAGCTTTAAAATTGAATCTTTGCAGTGTCAATAACAAAAAGGAACAGCACTGAAAGACCAACTAGCTATGAGAGTGTCTCAAATTTGTCTTGATAAACACTTTCATTAAAAAAACAAAATTACTTACTACAAATGCTACTAAAAAAAAACTACCAAAGATCAAAAGGAAAAACAAAAAGAGGAACAAAACAAAAAGTAAGGTTAAAAGGAACAAAGAAAGAAAACTCACCGCAGTTTGTTTCATCGCTTAAGTCATCGCAATCAAACACACCGTCACATCGACGATGACGATTCCACAGGCAAAGTTTATTTGACACACACTGAAAGCCAGTGCAATCTAAGAAAGGAGAAATAAAAGTGAAAATTAAAAAGGACATGACTGGAATATAGTTATAGATATTATATCCTAATAAGCATTATAGTAAAAAAAAATTAATCAATTTGAGTGAATTAACCCTGTCTATGTTTCTTGTGAGGACATCATGTGCAGCGCCAACACTGTCCCCGGTGACGCCGACAGGTGACAGTTGATGTTTTAATTTCTTTCTTTTAATTTACATTTTTATGTATGCATATTACTGTTAAGAAAGACATCTACATTTTAACCTCAAATCATAGATACTGCAAGTCAGGAATCTTTAGGTATGTAAGTATACTTCAATGAAATATGAAATTTTCGTTAACGAATTTCTCATTGAATAATTCTGTCATCCCATGGCTGAAAGCGAATCTGACAAAATCAAGTTTTCTCACTTTTCATATTACACTGTCTTACCCATGCCTGTGATGTGAAAAGGGCAGAAAAACATATCTACAGCCAAATAGCAGTTTTGGAAGCAATATTCCATGGAAGAAAGTGTTCACAATGATTTTGTTGATGACAATGCAACATATCTACTATCCCCAAAACATGCATCTTCATTTCCCAAGACATATTAAAATGCATTTAAAATGCTCTACGTTGGGAGTATCGGATATGTAATCCTTGTTCTTTTCTTCTATAAACTATGGATAATGTTATACTATTATGTTAAAAATATATAAGGCCCTTTATTATCTTTGGGTGAGAATTCTTCTTTAGGGTCTATTCCGAGGTAAGTCAGGAATGACTCAGGCACCAGCTATTGTGCAGTGCTGCTAAGGTAGGCAATAGGGCTTGACCAAGCCCCAAATTATCTGAAGTCCCTGATCACCACAAAGACTCCATCACGAAATCTGCGTTCGTCACATTCTATACAACTGGTCAACACCGTCACAAAAACAAAGTTTTCGGAAAGAGCCTTTTCAAACGCTGCCCCTATTATTTGGAACACTTTATCAGCAAAAACTCAAAATTCCACAACTCTTTCGGCCTTTAATTCAAATTTGAAAACTGAACTTTTTAAGAAACGTTTTGACACCTAAAAGCAAGGAAACTGGACTTGGAATTTTCGGTTAAGTGCTACTGAGCACCACTGGGTGGAAGCTTCAGCGCTATATAAATCGATTGCATTATTATCATTATTATTTTAAATGGAACCGTACCGCCACACTGAAATAATTTTCGAATTGTTTTGGTCGTCAGCCATCGCTTTAACCTGATCCAGTCTGCTCCGTAGCCAAATAAAAGCGAGAAGAAAATCTGGAATACGTATGGCAGTGATGACAGCACACCGTTCTGAAAGGCAATAAAATTACTTTCACAATTATTGTGTTTTTACTTGTTTTGTTTTTTGTTACATTTTGTTGCTTCTTTGTTTCGTTCTTATCTTTGTTTTGCATTTGTTTGTTTTCTTTTTACTGCTTTTGTTTTGCTTAATTTGTGTTATTTTTATTTCTTTTTTTCTTGTTTGTTCGTTATTTTGAGGGTTTTTATTGTCTTTTATGTTTTAAATTGCTTTTAAAGTTTTTGTTTTATTTTATGTTATTTTCGTTTGGTTTCTGTAAATATTTATAGGCACTTTAATAATGTTTAGTACTTTTAGCAGTATAGTATTTTATCACGACCAATAATAATAATAATAATAATAATAATAATAATAATAATAATAATAATAATAATAATAATAAGAATACATTATAAAAATATAATAATATACTTCTTAAGCTCTATCAATAGGGGAATTCAGCATTCGACCTTGCCTGCTGGATATCAAACTTGAGACTTTCTTTCATGAAGGTTGGAAGGGTTGTAATCAGAGTGAACATGGAGTAGTTGTTAGCAAAATGGCCGAACACGATGGCCCAGAATGGAGCAGATCGAAAAATGGCTTTCCACGGAACAGTCACATTCTGGAATCAAATTATTTCAGAGAGATAATGTATGCTAACGAAAAGAAAACAATTTGTTAAATTAAATCTCGACTGCCTTACGAACCACCTTTCTCCAGGTAGATATTATGGTGGCTGGAATGCATTATTTAGTCTCACCTTAAGATGTGAAGTATCTTTCTCAGATAGATTATATGGTGACTGGAATGCATTATTTAGTCTCACCTTGAGATGTGAAATATCTTTCTCGGATTCTTTTGGTAGACATAATGCATTTAGTTTAACCTTTACATTTAAGTATCTTTCTGAGATAAATAGGGTTGATGAAATGTATTTAATTAAATCTCGCCTTGAGGAGCTAAGTATCGTTCTCAGAGAGATATGTTGGGATTAGGATGCATTGCCTTACTTAGCTCCTGCTGCTGTATATATTATTTGCAGATGTTCAGTTCCTCCTACCCTGTAGGAAAAAATAACAAGGTAGCGGACGGTAAGTACTTAGGGAAAAGTATACATGTACTAACCTCATCAACGTTGCCTTTCCCAATAGCCTGTTTGATGTAGTTTAACTCTTGTTGACTTATCCGCTTATGTTGTTCTGGGGTGTCCGCAACAAGCAGGAACCACAGAATGACCCAAATGATGTGAAAGATAACTGGGCAGGATATCAAAAGAAAATAGCAATAGAAGTGGGATTTACGATCACAGATTGATAATTATGAATCATCATGAATCGTCGGGAAAATCAAACAAAATTAATGATAATAACAACAATAATAAAAATAACAATAATAATAATAACAACAACAACAACAACGCCAAAAAAAATTAACAGCTGAATGAGATTTTGAGAGAATGATCATGAATTGGTTTGTAATTTTGTAACTGAGAAGCATTTGCATATGTGTTACTGAGATCACAGGCTTGAGTCCTGGTTGTGACTTGTGAGTGGTTGAGTTGCTGGAAGGAGTTCTTGGAAAGAGTTCTTGGAAAGAGTTGCTGGAAAGACTTCTTAGAAAGAGTTGTTGGAAAGAGTTCTTGGAAAGAGTTGTTGAAAAGAGTGGTTGGAAAGAGTTCTTGGAAAGAGTTCTTGGAAAAAAAAAAGAGTTGTTGGAAAGATTTCTTGGAAAGACTTTGCATCAGGTGCGAAATGACTACCCAGGCAGCAGAAAATCTCGCCGGTATGGTAGGGTGATGGGCCTATAAAATTACTTTTGCTTCCTATGAAGGTCAAAGGTTGAAATATGATTGATTGTGGGCTTTTAGTTGGTCTTTCATAAACGGAGTAGGGTTTTTGGCGGAGAATGGGGGGAGGGTGAGGGAATGGGGATGGGAGGCTGACTTTTTTCTTAACTTTTTATGTTGTTTTTTAAAATTTTGCTTACCTGGATGTATTTTGCTTTGTTTGTTGTTTAGTTGCTTGTTTGCTATCTTTCGTTTGTTTCTTTGTTTGTTTTTGTTCCTTTGCTTGTTTAGGTTTGGTTTCGTTTTACTTTTTGTTCTTTGCTTTTGTTGTGTTTTTT
>JBBPDF010490577.1:0-10516 GCA_037974715.1 Lomanotus vermiformis | reverse complement strand
GTTTTTTGGTATGATACCCTGGACCTATCGTTTCCTATTAATTCAATACCAATATCCAGCATTGTGGGGATCTTCCTAATGACTTCTGACTGCGTATGTGCCTGACACAATGCTTTCAACATCGTTTTTGAAGCCCTCTTTTTTATTTTGTCCTTCAATAAATTACTGTCGATCGTTTGGTAAATTGTTTCATTAAGAATTATGGCTTCATGTGAAAGATGTAATTCTGATTACTATTCAGCACTATCACAAGAATCTCAGGAACATAAATATCAAAGGAATCTTGGGAACAGTAATCTCTGGAAAATTTTGAAAGTTATAATTGTTAGAGCTTGGAATCTTAGGAACTACCAATGGAATCTCAGGACCTAATCATTCAAGAACATAACATAGGAATCTAGGGAACATTAAATCATGATCATGCGGATATAATACATAATATATATATACAAAAGAATCTCGGTAATTATGAAGGGTAGGAGTTTGGGTTAGGAATCTTGGGAACATTGTAGGAACATAAAAAAATCTTGAGAGCATATCATAGAGGAATCTCAGGAATTATGAAGTGTCAGGGTTAGGAATCTCAGGAATATCTCATAGGAATCTAGTGATTTATGGAGGGTTAAAAGGATCTTTACATTAGTGTCGTTCCAGAGTCCTTACCAATGTTTGGTTTTTCGTTTATAAAAGAGCTTGGGGCATTGAGTATAAGTAATTAGTAAGATCAGAAGTCAAGTATAAGATCTAGCTTATTCTTGTAAGGGATAAGCTTAAGGCTGTAGTAAGAGGTAGGGTTAGAATTAGGGTTGGGTTTCTCCTAGAGCAGTGATATTTCCATAGATAGCTATTACCCTGTAACTGAGGTTTTATCCCAAACTCATTTTTATAAAAAGGAGTTTTATGAAAAGAGTTCCCTTTAACTTTAATCACGCAACAACCTTAAACTTAAAGTGTGAGATTGCGAGATTATGGAAAGGGCTAGGAATCATCTTTAATACTTTAACGTCATTCCAGGATTGATGAATTTTTGTTTTTTATGAATTTTTCTAGGCTGTTTATTTTTATGAAGTGCTCAGTTTCGAACCTCTTACAACTCTACCAATAGCCTTATGAAAAATAATTATAATGCCACAAATTCCAAATGTTGTTCTTTAATTATTCATTACAATGCAATTTGAAAGCCCATATATCTCAATATGTGCGCTAGATTTAGATATCCTCTGTCTATATCTGATGATTTGCATTTGCAACCAATTTTGCTAGGGAAAAAAACCCATTGTCAGCTATTGATGATACTTTCACAAATATTAGCCAGTAGATCTGGACTCTTACTGAGATTCGAAACCAGATATCGAGCTCTTCATAAGAACACTGTGAAAAATTAATTACTTCCTGTCAATCAGAGGCTGCCATGAAAGTAAAAGAGTACCCCTAGATCTCTCGATTAGATTTTTTTTTACTTTTATTAGGCTTACAGATCTAGATGCTAGTTCTAGAATCTAGCACATCTGGTAGGCTAAGTAGGAGATCTAGAATGTAATACTAATACTCTATAGCCTGATGCTATTTCCCCGTCCACCGGTGGCCAAAGCATAGGAAAGGCTATTTCCCTGGTCGCTGGTGACCAAAGCATAGAAAAAAGGCCGCATCTCCTTACCTCAACCGATGAGATACGGAGCATTTTTAATTCTTATCTCAACCAAGCTGCCAATATCCCATCAAAACAATAGAGATCTACTATTGCATTATATTATGTGACAGAAAAAATAGATTATTGTTGGGAGATAAGAAAATTAAGGCTTGTAGAAGAATTCTAGAAGTGTAAATACATAAATTAGACATCTAGATCAGATTTCTCAGCACTTCTTTGATTTGGCTGTTCTCACCAGTGAAATCAGGAGACTTAACTCTAGAAATTTTACAAATGACATCTGAAATCTCATAGAAATCCTTGGCATAACTAATTTAATTATTTTCACATCTTTTACTTTAATCAGCTTCTTTGTGTAGATTTTTGGCAAATTTAGCATACTTTGATAAATTAAATATCTTCCTAGAAGTGCCCTTTTACTCTGTTGCATCCCAATTTCTCTAGAAATTTAACTGAGATCTGGACTAGATCTAGATCTAAAAGATCTAATTTAAAATTATATTCTAGATCTAGACCTCTAGAACCATAATTTAGATTCTAGATCTATTATCTAGATCTAGCGTACATCTAAATCATATTTCTAAATACAGGCCTAATAAAATATCTATATCTTGCACAGTATGTCCAAAGCCCACAGGGGATCAGCCAATGAAAAGCTGTTGAGACACGGAGTGTTTTTAATCCATATCTCAACGGTTGAGACACAGAGACACTTTGTTTTTTTAAATTTTGGCCTACTACATTAGCGTATCAATATTTTAGGGGTGGGTAAAGTTTTTGAGATGAGTAAAACCATTTTGAACATGTTCCTTCAGAATGCCTATGATGTGTGAAAACTAGGTTTAGTGGTCATTTTTCTCATGCATACTGGTTGTTATACTTGAGTATATAACTTCATTTTGAAATAAAATCATACATTATACGTGTTATGCACCTTTTATTGGACTTTTAAAGAGATGAAGTGATTTGAATATGAGCTAAATATGAAATATCAGTTTTGCTGTTCTTGTCTTTCAATAACTTTATGACAGAACACACACACAAATGGTAGTTATGAGAATAAGCTTTTAATCAACATTTTTTTTTTTTGGAGGGGTGAGTAAAACGGTGTCTGTATTTTCTTTTCCACTAATAGCTCATTCCAAAAAGGAGCTTGACATAACATCTTTCACTCCTGATAAAATGAAGACGTTCCTGGAGGATTGCTTTTCAAAGGAGGGTTTACCAATAGAAGCATTAGGGCCCCTGGAAAAGGAAGACATCTCAGGGAATGTGCTGCTGACAATGACAGAATGTGAACTTAAGAGTGTATTACCAGATGCTACGTTTGGAGCCCTTCGTACCATCAGAAGAATTATTGATGCACATGGCCAAAAAACACCACCATCAAATATGTTACATCCACAGCGTGTAAGAGCGTTTGATGAAGATGTGCAGCTAGGTGACTACTACATCCAAGGCAGTTGTGTGGATATAGATATCCAGACTAGAGGGAAACGAACCAATCGAATAAAAAATTTTCACTCATTAGCATATGATGAGACGCATCAAGGAGACAAATGTGAAGAAGCAGCTGTTGAAGTTGTTTTATTTGCTGCTGCATGTATAAATGATAGACGTGATGGCACAATTTATTTTGGAATAAGTCCAGAAGAAACCCCACTTTACCAAGCAGGTGAGGTGATTGGGGTTAGTGTAAATAAAAGGGACCTTCAAAAGGAAGTGGACTCTCTCCTAAATCATGTATTTTATGAACACAATAAAATAGCGATTGAGTGCACGATCGAACCAGCAAAATTTGTTCCAGTAAACAGTGAGGTCAATACTGCCGAGGAAAAGGGGCAGGAAAAATTTGTTGTTGAATATGATATTGTACCAAAGAGTGATATTTTCAAAGATGAGATTATAAAGATAAAACTGAAAAAACTTTCTTTTGTATACAGTAAGTTCAAACAGACATATGGTGTTGTGCGATTTTCTGATGAGGGAAAACCAAAAGTACTGAATGAAAAAGAATTACATGCCTTTGAAGCTGACAAGGATACGATTTTTTCTCAAAGAAGAAGAGACGAGACTGCAAAGGTCATAAAACCTAAACAAAATCAACGTGCAAAGTTGCAGAATTTACTGACTGCCGGCCATAGTGTAATTGAAGATGACATATTTGTAGTGTTGAGCCCTATTGATGAAACCGAACAAGACCATATTTTGAACAATGTCTCATTTCTGAAACATGTCACTCCTGAAGTTGTCTTTGATTTTGATGGCAAGGGATCTTCTAGTGGGATTTATCAGTTTTTAGATGATGAAAATATGGTGACAAGGGTGCTTACTTTGGATGATTTTACTCAGAAGCGCAATGAGAGAAACAGAATCAATGAATTAGCTTCATCTTTGCGAAAGGAAAAACATAGTTGCTGGATCTTTTGTAATGGGTATCAAGAGACTGAAATGGCGTCCCTGAACTGTACTGATTGGAATAAGACAAGAAGGAATGCATTCACTGAAAGTTTAAAAGCTTTTCTTGACATTATCCATAATGACAATATATTGGTACTTTTCTGCCTTTTCTCATCGAACTATGAAATAATGCTTGAAGCGAGTGAGGAGATTGTCTTAAGATTACCTAATCAATGGGTTCTTTTAGCAGAAAGTGCCAAAATTGCAAGAATGTGGCAAGAAACCATGTTGCAAAGAAACAAGATTGATAAATCTGATGCTGAAGATAGGACCATCATCGAATTGACATGGAAAGAAGTGAATAGATGCATTAATGGATGGTGTTTCAAGGAAGAAACCAGTAATATACAGTTACCACAATCAAATGGGACATTTGTAAACATTTCAGAGAAAACTGCGAACAGCTGGTGTGACATTGAGTTGGTATCTGCTGCTGATCCTATCAATGGAGATCAAAACAGTGAAAAACATTATCAGAAAGGTAGAAAACTGGAAGAAGAGTTTTACAGGGGTGCTGAAGTCAAGTGGCTCAATTTCTGGTACCCTGATCAAGTTCAAGTTAGAACTATCCATATGGAATTGATGAAAAATGTAGAAAATGCTCTTCAAATGCAGAAGAAAGATGAAGAAGATAAAATCATTCGGGTGTATTTGAACCATCAGCCAGGTGCTGGAGGAACGACATCAGCAAAATACGTCCTTTGGTGCCTGAGAAAGGATTATCGCTGCTGCATAGTTCAGGACATCACTGAGCAAACATGTACTCAGCTTAAAGAAATCTATCTGCATGAAGCTAGGAGTCCTAAACCTCTCTTGGTGCTGTTGGACAATGCAGATGAAGATAAGGTTGAATCATTAAAGGTCGAGCTAGATCGAATCACCTGTGACTTAGAGGCTGAGATGCAAGAAGAGTTAGGCTTATTTTGTGTCTTACTGTTCTGTGAACGGTGCACATCTCTGACACCAGCAAAGCGTAGGTCCAGAATGAGTTTTTTGAAGCATGAACTGAAACAGGTGGAGTTGCAGTGGTTCAGGAAAAAAAGCATTGAACTGGAGTCGAGATTCTATGATGACAAAGAAGTCAATATTGATCCCAAGTATTTGATTTCATTCAACATTCTCAAAGAAAACTTTAAAGAAGAGTACATTAAAAAAGTTGTAAAGGAGTTTATTGATGAAATTTCCAATGAAAAAGAGCTACTTCTTTTGAAATATGTGTCACTTCTCAATGCTCATGATATCAATTTTACTCCCATCCCTATTGTATGTTTAGACAGAATTTTACGGACCACTGAATATAATTCTTCAAAAGAGAACTGTGATTATGTGATTGATTGGGAGGCAAATATAAGTCAAGGTTTCAAATTGCTGTTGAACATCTCTTCACATAAAAGACGGCACACCCCAAAAACAGTCAGAGTATTCCATAAACTGATCGCTGACGAAATTTTGATTTGCATGAAGAGGTTGAATAATGCATCAGAAACGGACATAATGTTTGAACTTGTTGAGATAGTGTTCAAATTTGAGGACAGGGACAGTAGAGAATTGCAGAGGATTGTTAGAAATGTTATAAGAAAACGGGCCTATAAGAAAGATGATCCGACCAGGAAAGAACCATTTTCCTCCTTCATTCTATCAGTCATGAAGAATGAAGGAGAGGAAAAAGCAAATGAAATTTTGCAATGCCTTTATAATTTTGATCAGGATCCTTTCACAGCACAGCAGTTAGCTCGCTCATTCTTGAGAATGAAAAATTTTGAGGAGGCTGAGAGATTCGCTAAATATGCTACAGAAAAACAATCAGGCAACTCATTCTTATGGGATACGTATGGACAAGTGTTTAGGCATCAATTGATTGACAAAATGGATTTACAGAGAAGTCAGGTAGATGACACTGATTTTACCCACACAGATATCAGCGAATTCATTGTGCTGTATCAAAAATCAGTTCAATATTTCAGAAAAGAGCAAAGTGTCTGTGAAGAAGAAATGAATAACCAAAGTGGGAGAGAAAATTTTGCCGGTTATTTCAATGAACTTAGATGTATTTTGCTTCTAACAAAATGTTTGGAGAAATCATCTCTCTTTGACTCTAAAGAGGATTTACATTCTTACTTGGTCTGTGAAACAGCCCCTTCAAGTAACAGAAAAATTGAAAACTTTATGGATAAAAAAGAGAGAGACTGTATCAAAAGTCTTTACCCATCATCAAAACAAACTATCCAGAAATTCGAAGAGGAAAGTCTTCAGCGTAAAAGTAAATTTTCTCAAGATGTATATAATTCATTTGAAGAAGAATTCATACATGATAATTATATATCTTTAAAAAAGAGTTTAGATGAATTCTTTGGAGAGACAACTGATATTATACGGCAGAATTCATCAAATGAGGAAGAATTATGTAAACATAGATACCGTCAGGCACGCACTAAAGGTGCCACTTCTCTTCAATCATTGCTTGATTGCGCAAAAAACAAATCATCTGATAAAGATTTGAAAGAAATATATCATTTGCTGTTTCAGAATATTGGAAGTAAATTTGTCTCTTTTAATTATCTGAAAACCATGCTTGATGTTGTTGTAGTGTTAAGCCTGAAACAACAAGTCAGTGAGATAAATTATTCAGAAATTCTTCAATGGAGCCATCGACTCTATTCCGAGGGTGATCCCAATGGAAACATTCCATGTCTTGAAAAATATCTTTACTTTACCCTGTTTCACTTTCCAACAGAGGAGAGAAAGAAGTATGCTATTCAACCAGCGTTTGATGTGAACCAGGCCATAGATCAATGGCGATGTGCCTATGACAGGAGATATTTCAAGAATGACAGAAAACAAATGTTGCATCGAAAAGAAACCACCCTCTTTTTTCTTGGCAAAGGGGATCCATTAAATGATATTGTTTATCAAGATGTGTTATCAGATATCATGGATAAACATTCTATTGTTCAGAAATGGTATCTACCAGAGGTCCGCCAAGTTTTGAGGCTGATGAGTGGAACTCTGCTTGAAAGGGGGAAGTCTATCAAATTTAGCTTCAAAACATCTTCTGGCAACACGCAGTCGTTGGACATTCAAACATCCCATCCAATCCTAAAAAGAGATTGGTGGCAAAAGAGAGTATATTTCTTTCTAGGCTTCAGTTTTGCAGGACCCAAGGCGTATGGAATATCAGCTGATAAACCAGGGGAAATCGCACAATCAAATGATCATCTTGCTATAAAACAGTTTTGGGAAAAGAAGTCAAAGACTATTTCAACAAATGAGAAGTCTTTAGCCCAGTTGGAAAAGGAGCAGGAGAAACTCATTCAGAAAATCAAAGAAAGGAAGGTAGGTGCCTTTAGAGAAAATCTCTCTCCCTCTCTCCCTCCCTCCCTCCCTCCACCCTCCTTCCCTCCCTCCCCCTCTCCCTCCCCCTCTCTCTCTCCCCCTCTCCCTCCCCCTCTCCCTCTCTCTCTCTCTGTGCACAAAAATGAAAGTAAAGGGAAAGTGTTATGGCATCAGCAGTTGCGAAATGATTGAGAGATTTACTGAAAAAAGATGATAGTGTCATTGAAGAAACTGATCTTCCAAACTATTTTTGTCCGAAAAACAGAGGGGCTAATTATGACTTGATTGTTAAAATTTGATCATGATTGGTTCAGGGGTTTGGCCGCTTACTCTGATGGGATAAAACTTCATTGCCATAAAGTCCACAAATATATATAAAGATAATGTTATTGATGTTCTTCTTTCGGCTTATCCTGTTAGGGGTCGCCACAGCTGTTCCTTTATCTCCAACCAGTCCTGTTCATCATATCTTCCTCTCTCACACCAGCCATTATCATGTCTTCCTTAATTGTATCCATATACCTGCTTTTCGGTCTTCCTCTTTTCCTCTTAACTGGTATTGACGACATCGTCTGCATTCTCCTACCGATAATCATATACTCTTCATCTGTGTTCTGAAGATGACTGAACTATCTCAATGTAGATTCTCTCACCTTGTCTTCAAGCCTGCCTTTTTGAGCATTCTCTCTAAAATGCTTATCTTGCCTAATCTCATTACACCAATTGAGGAATGCAGCATCTTCATTTCAGCCACCTCCTGCACTAATACATGGCATTGTGTTAGTGCAACATTCTCTTTGCATTTGATTGCCATATTTATACATATCCTACACTACTCTTACATAGCTGTCTGCCTCACATGATCTCCTCTTTCACCTTTCAGCATTATCGGGGTCGATGATAGCTGCCGCATTTGATGTCTCCTTTTTAAGTACCATAATTTCTTTTCTTCAGAATTTGTCATAAGCTTTCTCCAGATCAATGAACACACAATTTAACCCCTTCCAACCTTCCCTATACTTCTCCATTAACAATCTTGATGCAAATACAGCATATATGTGATACTTTTTCTAGGCATAAATTTGTACTGGTACCACTATACACATATTTTCAATCCTCCTCTCAGCCTTACCTCAACAACTCTCACCTTTACCTTCACGCTGTGGTTCATCAACTTTATGCCCCTATAATTTATGCCTGTATAGGTTTGGGAGCCCTCTGTCAGAGGGGAGCAAAGTGTAACACCTTCTGCTTTGGCTGTCAGGCATTCTACCATAAAATGGGGCTAAAGACAGACGTAACCCTTCAGGTTGTGGGTTGGTTAGAATGGCATCGCTTGTAAAACTTGTTCCAAATATCTATGCGGATTACAACATTAATATTAATGTTACTGACAAGAGCCATTAACATTTCCTGCAGTGCTGTTTTTCATTTTCAACAAGCTCAGCAGTACATGACTTTATATAGATCTAATGACTTAAAACTTACAATATATATAATCTACAGAAGAGATTGACAATTTCAAAAAAAGGTGCAATGTATACTATAATTATAATTAGATAAACAGGTACCATTTTGACACAGAATAAATTGTCATAAAACCATGGAACAGAAAGAAGAAAATAATTGACTGTTAAATTTACACTTTTAGTATACATTTTAATTTAGTGTTAAAGGTAAGCACATCCAATATCAGGAGCATATATTTTATAATTTATATGTTTTGTGAAGAAACTTTGATTTCTCTTAATTAAATTCTAGGTACGCATGAATCAGACACGTTTTCTCCTCTGACGGATAAGCATTGATTCAAACATCAGGCATACTTTCCTTTCCGTTTGAATTTTAAGGAAACTAACCTAAAGCTAGCATTTTGATGTCTGGACTAGTCATATTCAGAATTAAATTTTTCACTTTAATAACCATTGTTTATCAAATGGACTTTGTAATGTAAAATAATTTATCTTTGGTTTTCTTTTGATGATTTATCTTCACATCAATTAGTGGTAAATGAAAAAGCAGCATTTGATAAATTTTGTGTCGTTACTTTATATTTTTCTTTTTAGGGTGTCAATGATGATCATTTAAAGAAACGCTTTGAACGGAATGAGAAACAGATCAATGGATTACTGTGGGAAGATACCTTTTAGCAAACTGCATGATCCTGACCAATGTTGTTTGTTTTACTATAATAGATGCTCAAAGTGTTCTGAAAATTTGTTTGAATGAATAGGTTTGAATAGAGTTGACTTTCATTTGACTTGAATCCCATGACTTATCTTTGTTTGCTGTATTTAAAAAAAAATGTTTTTGTGCTTTATAAAATCAATATTAATGACGGTTGAAATAATGAATTAGACTTTGTAAACAACATACATGTATTTGAAAATCCTTATTTGAGTACTCTCATTTCATTTATTGAATACTTGAATACTGAAATGAATTTATTGTAACACTGGGAAAGATAGCAGACATTCACATTGCCAGAGAACAAGAGGGACTCTTATTTCACCTATTATTACTAGTAATTTGCTAGTCAAGAGGCAGTTTGTTTCACCGATTATTATGCAGTATCTTGTTAGTCAAGAGGCAGTCTGTTTCACCGGTTATTACGGAGTATCTTGGTAGTACAATAGAACTTCTTATATCATGCCCTGTTTTATCAAGGCCACCTAGGACATATAGATGAAATCTCTGAAAGGGCATTAAAAGAAGTGATTTAGCCTCTATATTTGGGACACAAGATTAGGAGTGCAGCTGAAGTGTCGTGGTCAAATGACTGAGATGTGCCACTAGTGAAGGCTTGTAAGTTTGAAGTCAATTGTGCCTTTATTTCACTTTCTTGGTTATAGTTTTGACGATGGCAAGATTTTTAATTTTTTCAAAAGCATAGAGTAGAAATTACTGGTCACATCGATCGTGTACAAATATATTGTTTCGGTTGATGGAAAGTTAACATTCAAACAGTAATTACTATTTTTTCTTTTTTTCATAAAGATATCAATAGCAATATCAGTTATAAAAAATAATTGATTAGTTTCATTATGAAAACAGAGGTTATATGATAATTGT
>JBBPDF010489476.1:0-10516 GCA_037974715.1 Lomanotus vermiformis | reverse complement strand
TTGGGTTTGGGCTGTTTTTACTTTGTTTGTTTTTTTTGTAAATTGAAATTGTCTTTTGTTTAAGTGATCTTTTTTTTCTTTTGTACTTTTTGTTTGCTTTTGTGTGTGTGTTGGGGGCATTGGAGAGGGTCTTGTTTTTTGCTTTATTTTTGGGATTTCTTTTTCCCTTTATGTTTTATTTATTGGGGATGTTCTTTATTTTTAGTAATGATTTTTATTTCTCTTGTTGGGTTTGGGCTGTTTTTACTTTGTTTGTTTTTTTTGTAAATTGAAATTGTCTTTTGTTTAAGTGATCTTTTTTTTTTTAATTGAGTAAGAGGTGGCTTTATTTATTATCAATGCTTTACTAAAATATATGAATGGTTTTTATATCAATTGGTACATCTCTGGCAATGTGAGAAAAAAAAAATTAGCCTTTTCAAGTTGTCAGAATTTATTGACTTTTTTTATTTCATTTCTATCCATGAAATGTAATGATTTTTGTCCATTAAAACTTCATTTGCAGTCACCATCAAGAAGTGATACCCCCACCAGTCCCCCAGGGAGTGCTAGGAGTGGTAGCTTGAAAAGAAAACCTGTGAAGCCACCATCACCATCTACTACTCCAGCACTTCCAGCAGTACCGCCAGAGCAGAAGCCATCAACTGCTCCAGGGAAGATGAATGGTGAGCAGAAATTTTATGTATTTTATAGAGATGGTTGATTTTTCTGTTGGATTATCTTCAATTTTAGTACGAGAATTGTAAATCAATGGTGTTATAATTCTCATAATTTGAGAAGATTTTAACGATAGAGCCCTCTTTCACATTTAAGTGGAATTTTGTTGTTTTTTGGGAGGAATGTTGTTTTTTAAACTTATTTTGTGAAAGAAAATATATATATTAAAACAGTTTTTGAAAAGTTGGGATTATTTTAAGTCGAAGTATTTTTTTTTCTATTTTTTTTACTGAAACGAGGCTTTTAATAGCTTTAATATAATAACAATAAGCATGAAATATTAGGATGGATTCAATCTTTCATCTTTGTTTATCCACTTTAAAAGCTAAAAAAAGACAACTGATATTAACATTTCTTTTGAACTCATTTAGATTTAAGTGAGGCAAGTGAAAATCTCAAGCCAGGTCAGACATCAACTCAGAGACCAGATACTGCACCCAAATTAAAGAAGAAATACGACTTTGGAGGTATTCTAATAATAAGTTTTTTATGTATTTTTCATATTCTGGAAAAAGTTTCTACTGCCAGTGCCACCCACCCCATAACATTACTTTTCACAAATAAAAGCCAACTGAAACAAAATATAACCTAAACTAGAAAAAAACGAAAGGCCCTAAAAGCAAAAAAATCAAACTACAAACAAGTGTTCTTTCCTCCATTCTTGCTCAATATATGGTTTTAATCATTAAATATGTCATGTTTGTTTGGATTTGGTTGTTTTGGCTTTTTTGTGAGTTTTCCTTTGATTTTTTGGATGGGTCTGGTTGTTGTTTTTTTTTTGTGGATTTTTTAAGGGGGGGGGGGGGGGGGGGGGGGGGGTGTTTTTTTGTTTTTTTTTTTTTTTTTTTTTTTTTTTTTTTTTTTTGGTTTTTTTTCCTTTTTTTTTTTTTTTTTTTTTTTTTTTTTTTTTTTTTTGTATTTTTAAGGTTTTCGGGGCGGTTTTTGTTTGCTTTTATTGTTTGTTTGTTTGTTTGTTTGTTTGTTTTGGGGGGGTTTGTTTGATTTTTCGTTTTTGTTTCTGTTTTGTTTGTTTGCTTGTTTTTGTTTGTTTGTTTGTTTGTTTGTTTGTTTGTTTGTTTTTGTTTGTTTGTTCTTGCTGGGTTGTTGTTGTTTTTTTTTGTGTTTTTTGTGTTTTTTTGTTGTTGTTGTTTGTTTTTCTTTTTGGAGGGAGGGGGTTGGTTTGCTTATAATAATAATAGGGATTGTATGACATAATTGCGTTCTTCCTAAAAATTATGTTTCGCACGAACGTTTCTTTCTAAAGCCGTTTTGTCAATCGGCCAAGGTGTTAAGCTTATCAATGTAAAGGCGACCCATCAAGTTGTGTAAGCTTGCAATATATTCCAATACTTTACTTTAGGTCAATGATATGAGGGAGACTGAGTGACAGTTTGGTGGTGTCCTTTTTTCTCTTGGTGTGTGTGTGTGTGTGTGTGTATGTGTGTGCATGTGTGTATGTGTTTATGTGTATGCATGTGTCTATGTGTGTATGCGTGCATGTGTATGTATGTGTGTATGTCTGTACTACGAGTGTGTTGGCGTTGTTCTAGTTCTAGTCCTCTGGCACCCTATAATTACCGAGTGATTGTTGTAATTTGATGTGTAGATGTGGGGTTGTTTCATGACCAGACTCTTTAAGTATCGTGATAACTGTTCCTCAGGGCAAAAGGCCTTAGCGTAATGGAGGGCTTTTAGCCGTTCTACCACACAGTTTCGATTATCCTTGGCATGACGAGTAAAGCTCTTTCCTCGTGCAATATTAGCAAGGATGGACCTTCTTGTGTCAAATACGTGGATAGGATGTCGGCTTTTCTCGGGTTTTGTTTGCCACTTAACCATCCATCCTTTTATGAAGGCATAAGCTTGGATCATCTTTTCTTTTAGATTTGCTATATGATCGGAAACGTGTGGTTATTATGGCGGCGCCCTGCAAGCCGGTGTCTTCGCCCGAATCAAGCTGTAGTAATCCATTTAGATACCTTCTGTGCTCATCTCTTAGCTTTTTTTTAATGAACATGTATTCGAAGTTCTCGATATTTTAGCCTCCGAGCTTCTCTTTTATACCGTGTTTTGGTATCATAATACCATATTTGTTTTTGTCCGATTGACTTACTTGACTTAAAGCTGAATCACGTTTCAGTTCACAATTTACGACGCTTCGGCGGCTCTTCTTAATCTAGCTATAAGATCTCGTCACTCTTTTCTGTCCTGTGCGAGTAAGGTGATCTTATCTAGCTCGTTGTTTGAATGGATTTGTTGATGGTCGAAAAGTGCGAGAACTCAATTAAGCACTACTGGGAAGCTTGTTTTTGTCTTCCTCTGACTTTAATGCCACATTAGATGCAACATGCCCGCATTGCTATATTGGCAGGGATTTTTCTATATCCTCGTAGAATGTGACCGAAAAAGTTCCATCGAGCTTCCAATACTTGCAGTGAAAGAGGCTTTTCCTGGTATTGTTGTGTACTACTACTGCGATTTTTACAAGGAACTGTATATTATTTGTCTGATTAGGTGCTCTATTCTTGTTGTCATCCACGAGAGACGTTATCCTCCTGTTCAGTTCTCTGCAGTGTGACGTTTTTGAACCGTTCCCAGTTTTCATTCTCATCGCGTTGTTGCGCTTTTCCAAACTCATCGATGCTGCGTGCTAAATCAATTTAGTAGTACTTTTGTCCCCCACCCCCTTTTCGTACCGTAGTACAGAGCTTGGAACGCGGAAAGCTCAGTGGTTAGGGTACTCAACCATCAAGCCAAAGGTCACGGGTTCGTTCACGGCTGTGCAGGCTTGAATTTGAAATCCGAGTTTTTCGGGAGGAGAGGAGGGGGGGGGGGAGGAGGTCCGCCTCCTTGTTCTGTGGTAGGCTGGATAAATGAGTGCCAAGTCCCATCGGAGACGGACGATAAACTGGGAGGTTCCAAGTACCTTTGCACATGTAAAAGAACCCTCGGTGGTAAAAATCGAAATGAGCAATCCAATTCCTACCAAAAATTATTTCGGACTCATTCACCCCTACAACCTCTTCTACCTCAGAATTATTGACCAATTCTGAGTTCATTGAGGAGAGGCAATGATCAGAGGGGAAGGGGGTATGGCTGGGCATCCATACCGGTACTTTACTTAGAATGCTCAGGCGTAGCGATGCCTGCTACGAAATTGTCAACATTGACGCAAAAGGCCTACTAACAGAGCATGGGATATTTGGTTTCTTTAGTTTTGCCTTGATGTAATACTGTACTATTTAATTACTGGTCATTGCAGCCACTAATTTCGGTATGACAGCAGGGTAATGGTTTGATGTAAATACAACCTCTAGAATGTTACGTTGCCCCGTTGGTTGTTTCACTGTTTAGACAAGATTGAATTCATGCATGAAGTCGTTCTTTGTATTTTTTTCAGTATATGCCAGGGGGATTTAAATCTCCACAGAGCATAATGCAACTCTGTGTGGAACTGCGACGATCCCAGTGGTTGGCAGTCAGAACAAAAATTATCTCTATTTGGATATAACCTTTTCTTTGTGATGCTTTTATTTGATTCACCTCACTCTCACCACACTTAGTACTTGCGATTTTTTAACCGATATGGTATAGTTTTTAGTCGCTATGGGCGCTAGGGTCACAATAATCAAATATAAAACGATTATTGATCATAGTCTAATCTCATACAATGCAGCTCTCTGTCTATAGCCTTCTTAAAAGCATTTACATTTTTCATACTCTTAGTACCAAATGTCAAACTGTTCCATGTTCTATCTGTCCTTCAGATGAAAGAGTTTTGTCTTAAAGAGTTAAAACTACCCTTAATAAATATTTTATACTTTTTTACCCCTCGTAAAGGTGACATGAAAGAAGATGAAAAATAATTTATGATCTATATTGTCAATCTCTTTTACTATTTTGTACAGTTGGATAGGGTCTCCTCGTTTTCTCCTGTATTTAAGTGAGGGAAAAGAAGGCCTTTTATGTCAATGTTGATGATCTTGTAGCAATGTTATTCCTGAGCCTGGGCTAGTGTTCTATGGATGCCCAGCCATAATCCTTTCCCTTCCGATCTCTGCATCCTGTACTTTGATTCAGAATAATGAACTAGCAAATAAGTCTGAGGTATAAGAGGTTTTAGGGGTGCATGAAACCAAAAGAACCTTTTAGTAGAAATTGAATTTTGCCAAGATGGGGGTCCATACGGCCTGCTATTTTCAATTTTAACCACCAAGGGTTCTTCTACATGCGCAAAGGTACATGGGAACTCCTAGTTTATTTCCTGTCTCTGATAGGATTAGGCACTCATTTGTCCTCCAGCTAAAACAGGACGAGGAGGTGGAAAAAACACAAAAAAAAGCTCAGGTTAAAGTCTGCACGACTGGGATTCGAATAGATTCTTTGCCCTGTTGGTTGAGTACTCTAACCACTGAGCCATCCATGCTCCACTATTGATGAAACAGTTGAAATAAGAGGAATGTAATTTGATCAATATTTGGAATAATGATTTAGATCATGCAATGAATATCCACACAACCACTGAAATTTAACTCTCAGTCAATAATAAAAAAAAAAAACATTATTAATAAATCAGACATAAACACTTGTGTGTGTAACAGTCAGTAATGAAACAATGGCTTGATGAGACGCATGAGCAACTTAAAAGCAACCATGTAAAATTTAACTCTCAGTCAATAATAAAAAAAAAAAAAAACCAAAAAAAAACATATTAATTAATTAGACTCAAGCACTTGATATGAAACAATCAGTAATGAAACGAAATGAGACGCAAGAGCAACTTAAAAGCAATCGTCTAAAATGCAGTGCCAGGAAGAATGGACAAAAAGTAACAACCTCTAAGTTGTCTAAGTTGGCCCATGCTAATCTCTGTAGTACCATTCTTAAGGTCATAGGCAGGATTGCACCTCTGTCAAAAAGGGGGAGAACCAGGATGGAATACAGATAAACCTGCCTGCCATGGCCAAAACACAGTGGTACTTTTTCCAGGCTGTGTTGGTGAGCTATCAAAATGAAGGGCCATGTCATCATTTTCTTCTTTTTTTTTCTTTCTTCACACACAAAACGTTTTTTTTTTTTAGATATTTTGGACCTTCTTGACACTTAGACACCTGTCCTATCTGGTAACGTAAATAAAATTGCAAAAAAAGCAAAAAAACAGAAATACAAAACAAAACAAAAAAAAACACAAAAAGAGGAAAAAAAGGAGGGTTTGAAGACTTACAAGCAATGTCACAGAAGGATGGAAAACACATGCTTTAGTAAATTACGGAAACATTAAAAAGGCCGTCAACGGCAGTCTGGCCTTGCTTTTATCACAGCAGGTTGGCCAAGATATTATACTCGTAAGATTTCCTTGTTTTGTTGCTATTTTTTACTCTATTTTTTTTTTTTTGTAATATGGTTTCTATTTCACTTCTTTACATATACAATGTCAAGACAAAATGGTTGTACAGACAACTGTTAAAAGATTAAAATCAAAGATAAACAAAAGAATACAAGCACAAAAGAGAGAAATCAAACAAACAAATTAATTTAACTAAACTACGACTGAAACAGAACAAAACAAACAACAATCCTAAAGATGATAACGACGATGATGTCAATAATGGTGATGATGACAATGATAATAGAGACGGAGAGGAAGCATTATGAGAAGGACAATGCTGAAACGCATGAAGGCTCTATTTTGGTGGAGCATAGAACTTGCCACACCGATGTATCACCTTCTGAGTGAAAGAAGCCAATCTCCTCACCCCTCATGATTAACGAAGTGATAATCTTTCAAATCCTCGTCTTCGTCTTTTCTCTTCTTCTTTACTCCATCCAAAGCCATCTCTAAGGCTTTCTTCCCGTCTGGAAAACTGCGACTGGCCGATATCAGTTGAAGCTGGTTGTTGATCTTGTTGAGAATGTCCTCCGTCCTGATCAGCATGAAGTCGTACACATAACGGCTTCCTCGTTGTCTGACGTATCCTTTCGATGGCCTCAACAGCTTGTGTTCCTAAAACCAGCATCATAATTATTATTATTATTACTATTATTATTATTATTATTATTATTATTATTATTATTATTATTATTATTATTATTATTATTATTATTATAATCTTTATCACCATCACCATCACCACCATCACCATCACCATCACCATCATCATCATCATCATCATCATCATCATCAACATCAACATCATCATCATTATTATCATTGTCATTATCTTTATCATTGTTGTTGTTGCTGTTGTTGTTGGGGGGTGGGGGGGGGGGGGTTCCATTATTACAAAAAAAATATTTAAAGATGCTTACCTTTATTCTAGAGCGGATCATATCTTTCACCAGCCCTAAATGTTCATCTATGTTTTCCTTTTCTAGGATCAAACAACGTTTCACTTCTCCTTCAATTTCCTGTGAAATTAAGAAATCGAGGATATGACAAGCCAAAAACTAGTATCACACACGATGACGAAAATACAGGGGAAATAATATATTAATGACCATATCACTGATAAGTTGAAAAGAAGTAACAACCAAGGGAAAAAATAGAAAATAAAAAATAAAAGCTTAACTAAACAACAACAAAATACAAAACAAATTAAAACAAAAACAAGACAAACAGAAAAATACAGCTCAGCATTCATCTAGGGAAAGGAGACAGAGGGTGCCGAAAGGAATGTTTGAAATGAAATGTGGCAAGAAAGACCAGGAAAACAAACTTCATTCTGTTATCAAACATCAAAGTAAAAGCCTAACAGTAGGAATAGTCCAACACTCGACACAGAGACGAGCTCCAACTAAGCGGTGCTATACTGTGGCTTTTCATCGGTTATTCCAGTCTTCTCTCAGAATAGACTTTGAAGAAAAATCTGCCCAAGGAATAATAACGGACATTTATATATTTATTCATTTATTTATTTATTTATTCATTTATTTATTTATTTATTTATCTATTTATTTATTCATTATCATTTATTATATATTAATTTATCTATTCATTTATTTACTTAATTTATTTATTTATTGCTTATTTATTAATTTATCTATTTATTATTTATTTATTTATCTATTCATTTATTTAAATATCTATTAATTTATTATTCATTTATTTATCTATTTATTCATTTATTCTTTTAACATAGCATTTGCCACTACCCTTCCTTATGACCAAGCCGACCAAGTTTCCCACACTGGCACAGAGGGAATCCAAGCAATGTTAGTTAAGATCACAAAGGAATGACAATTGTACTTTTGCCATCCACGCAACAATGGTACCATAATCATTTAGTACAAAAAAAGAAGAAAAGAAAGGAGTCAAAAATGAATTTCGTTAGTATACATACATACCTGTTCAATGTGCACAAGAAAATTTGGAAGATCATCAATGATGTGATGGCACTCTGTCAAGAGAAGAAGTTCGTACACCAACTGTCTTAAGTACAAATGTGTGCTGATAATCGCCTGAAAACAAATATACATTTTATAAAACACATTTTAAAATTCCAGACACAAAAAACATCATATATCAACTTCTCTACATATCTTAATTTTGTAATAATTATCCCTCTGTCTACGTAGCATTGTCCTTCAAGAAAGTAGCCCTTCCTTAGATCTCTCTTTCCAATGCTCTCCTTCCAGCTGTGTTAAATCTGTCCCTAAGCCTCTTTCTACATCGGCACCACATTTCTATTCAATCTTTCTCTACTGCCTCCATGAGGCATTTTTCTTTCAAATATTCAAATATATTTTGTACCATATCATGTTGTCAATAAAATTATTTGATGGATCAGTACAGAATAGTTTGATAGACCAGTATCATTGCAGACTTACATTTTTGTCCACAATACGTTGAATGAATATAAGACTTTCTGCGGGAACTGACTTGCTAAGTTTGTCCTTGAGTGTGCGAAACAAGCACATGTTATCCAAGTAAAATTCACATTTTGCCTGTGAAAAAAAGGAGCAAAAAATTTAGACCTAGAGCTAAACCAGAAAATGCCAGACCAGAAAAAGCCATACCAGAAAAAGCCATACCAGAAAAAGCCATACCAGAAAAAGAAAAAAGCCATACCAGAAAAAGAAAAAAGCCAGACAAGAAAAAGCCATACCAGAAAAAGCCAGACAAGAAAAAGCCATACCAGAAAAAGCCATATCAGAAAAGCCATACCAGAAAAAGCTAGACCAGAAAAAGCCATACCAGAAAAAGCTAGACCAGAAAAAGCCATACCAGAAAAAGCTAGACCATAAAAAGCCATACCAGAAAAAGCTAGACCAGAAAAAGCCATACCAGAAAAAGCTAGACCAGAAAAAGCCAGAACAGAAAAAGCTAGACCAGAAAAAGCCAGAACAGAAAAAGCCAGAAAAAGCCATACCAGAAAAAGCTAGACCAGAAAAAGCCAGACCAGAAAAAGCCATACCAGAAAAAGCTAGACCAGAAAAAGCCAGAACAGAAAAAGCCATACCAGAAAAAGCCAGAACAGAAAAAGCCGGACCAGAAAATGTCATACCAGAAAAAGCTAGACCAGAAAAAGCCATACCAGAAAAAGCTAGACCAGAAAAAGCCATACCAGAAAAAGCCATACCAGAAAAAGCTAGACCAGAAAAAGCCAGACCAGTTAAAGCCATACCAGAAAAAGCTAGACCATAAAAAGCTAGACCATAAAAAGCCATACCAGAAAAAGCCATACCAGAAAAAGCCATACCATAAAAAGCTAGACCATAAAAAGCTAGACCAGAAAAAGCCAAAAAGCCAGAAAAAGCTAGACCATAAAAAGCTAGACCAGAAAAAGCCATACCAGAAAAAGCTAGACCATAAAAAGCCATACCAGAAAAAGCCATACCAGAAAAAGCTAGACCAGAAAAAGCTAGACCAGAAAAAGCCATACCAGAAAAAGCTAGACCAGAAAAAGTCAGACCAGAAAAAGCCAGAAAAAGCCATACCAGAAAAAGCTAGACCAGAAAAAGCCAGACCAGAAAAAGCTAGATGAGGAAAAGCCAGACCAGAAAAAGCCAGACAAGAAAAAGCCAGACCAGAAAAAGCCAGACCAGAAAAAGTCAGAACAGAAAACGTCATACCAGAAAAAATCATACCAGAAAAAGCCAGACCAGAAAAAGTTAGACCAGAAAAAGCCAGATAAAAAAAAGCCATACCAGAAAAAGCCAGACGAGAAAAAGCCATACCAGAAAAAGCCAGATCGAAAAAAGCCATACCAGAAAAAGCCAGACCAGTAAAGTCAGACCAGAAAAAGCCATACCAGAAAAAGTCAGACCAGAAAAAGCCAGATCAAAAAAAGCCATACCAGAAAAAGCCATACCACATTATGGTGTTTCAAATTATTCGCACTTGATGTCCTGGTCCTAGAAAAATGTTTTTGCTTTTTTTTTTTTTTTTTTAGCACTGAAAAGCAGATTTTTAAAACATTTCAATTGATAATAATAATAATAATAATAGTAATGATAATAATAATAATAATAATAATAATAATAATAATAATAATAATAATAACAGCAACAATAATAATATGTAAAAACAACAATACTAATGACAATAATAATATTAATAATAATAATAATAATAATAATAATAATAATAACAATAATAATAATTATGATGATGATGATGATGGTGATGGTGATGATGATGATGGTGATGCTGATGCTGATTATGATGATGCTGATGCTGCTGCTGCTGCTGCTGATGATGATGATGATGATGATGATGATGATGGTGGTGGTGGTGGTGATGGTGATGGTGATGGTGATGATGATGATGATGATGATGATGATGATGATGATGATGATG
>JBBPDF010488372.1:0-10521 GCA_037974715.1 Lomanotus vermiformis | reverse complement strand
AACAAATTAAGCAATTTTCTTTCTATTGACATTTTGTCAGCATGGCACTGCATTTTGCTATCTGCATGCTACTTTAGGCCTCGCCGCACATTTCTCATTAATGCCTCCTTACACAAACTGGCATAAGATCAAGCATATCGGAAAACATGGGCTTAATTACTAAAATCCAATTGATATCTTAACTGCATTTATATACTATGTACCCACTGCTTCTTTGTAATTTCTTGATTCTCACCATTCTTCTGCATTACTTACACTTAAAATGAATTTTCAGTGATGTTTCCTACCTGACTTATCTTGATAATATATGTATAGTGAGACTTTCATTATCTTGTGAAAGTGCACATTTTCTTATATAAATAAAATCCTGCAAAAATCCATTGTGACAGCTTTACTTGACTACTCACATTATTTCCTTGGGAGCTTTCTCAACACAGCAGATGGAGGTGATACTTGTGCAATGTTCATGCCTCATCAGTGTTTTCTAAACATGAAAAATAAATTCCATGAAATTATCAATATTTTCAATGGCAGTTTCATTTTAATCTCTTTGGTTTTTAGACAAATATTAAAGAATGTTTTTTATTTTCATTTCATTTCAATTCAGGATACAATATTATTTAACTATAGATGGTGTTGGTGAGCTTTATTTTGAGTATTTCAACTGCAAAACACTTTACAATCATACATTTATAGAAAAACCATAAATCAAATATCTTCCTAGCTCAAAACAAAAAATTTCAATGCACATGTGGCTATCTAATACCTAAATATATATATATCAAATTTAACACAAGAGAATGGTTGCTGAAAACCTTTGAAAGATTTACTTTTTCATTTTAATTTGGTCATCTCAGGGCAGTTTCTCTAGCATAGACAATCCATGGTGAAGACTGTTGTCCATTTCTGAAAAAATCATTACATGTACATAACACGCAAATATGAAAAAATATACTTCAAACATAAATTAAGTAATTTTCTTTCTATTCACATTTCTTTCAGTATGACATTGCATTTTGTTTTCTGCTTGCTACTTTAGCCTTTATAGCCTATTCCTCATTAACACCTCCTAAGACAACCTGTCATCATCAGCAGGATCAACGCAAACGTTGGTAACATGCCTAGACACCATTAAAATCAATGCTATCGTAACTGCATCAAGTACTTTTAGTACCCACTGATTCTCAAATTTTTTTATTCTTCTGTTTTTCTATAAAAATGAACATCCAGCACTCTTTCCTACTTTGTAAATCTTGCTACAATATGTGCAAGAAGACTTTTCATCATATTGTGAAAATGCTTATTAATTTGCAGAAATCAGCCACTAACATATATAAAAATATCATGAATTCTGAATTTATAAGAAATGAGAACACAATGCAAAATATGGGATAACAATCATTTCTTTTGTCTCCAAATGATCGATTCACCAAGCTCTACATCGTCATCTTCATAAAAGCTGACAGACTCAGTCAACAGAGCATTGTCAACATGCTGCTTAAAGCTAGTATTTACATGTTAATGTCATATGTTTTAGATTTTGTATCTTTACTGCACTTTACACTAACTGGCTATTTATTCCATAATCTAAAAGCACTAGGGGAGTATGAATATAAATGGCTCTCTACACTGACACACAACTCGCTCTCCTATATGACTGTGGAAAACTTTTACATCACTTTACATTAGAAAATTAATTTTTAGTGCAAGCTGTACTAAAGAAAAGGTATGTCAAATATATATATATATATATATATATATATATATTTTTTTTTTTTTTTAAAAGCAAAAGTGTTACATTTCGTTAACAAAAATGAATTCAATATTTTGCTTTACATGAGTGCAGTGGACTTATCTGGAGAATATGCCACAAACCTTAGTCCTCTACAAAGTGCTGACTGAACGCAAGTCAAACATGGTATATTTACTTGAATACCTAAAGACATGACTTATGACAGCCTTACCATTGTTTCCTTGGCAGCTTTTATAACACAGCAGAAGGAGATGATACTTGTCCAGAGTGCATGCCTCAGCATTCTCTAAACATGAAAAATTAAAAATTGCATGACATAATATTTTCAACCACACTCTCATTTCTATCTATTGTATCTTTGATCAAACATTGAAGGTTACATTCTTCTTAATCCATTTCAATTGATGGCTTCATTATTATTTCACTATAGTGGTGTCAGCAAGCTTTGATTATCTCAACTGCAAAACACTTTACAATCATAAATACAATCATAAATCTAATGTAATCTTCTTGGCTCAAAACAACAAATTTTGTTGCACAATTTGATATCTAATACTGAAACATAATAAGATTTCTCAGATTTAACACGTGTGAGTGAACTACTGAATACCTTTGACAGATTTACTATTTCATTTTATTATGGTTGACGTGACATCTCAGGGCTGATGAAGAAGACGTGCATTTTTCTCCAGTACAAACAATCCAGAGTGTGGACGAGTTGTCCATTTCTGAAAAAAATCATTGCATAACATGCAAATATTATCAAGAAGCATTTCCAACATAAATTAAGCAATTTTCTTTCTATTGATATTATATCGGCATGGCATTGCATTTTGTTTTCTGTATGCAAGTTTGAACCTTACCACTTGTTCCTCATTAACACCTCCTAAGACAACCTGCCATTAGGTTAGCAGGATCAATGCATATGTTGGTAACATTGGCCTCAACACCATTAAAATCAATTGCTATAGTAACTGCATTAAGTTCTGAGTACCCACTGCTTCTCTTTAATGTCATTATTCCTACCATTTGAAGAATTCATCTTCATTATTTATACTAAAAAAGAATTTTTAGCGATGTATTTCTAGTGATGTTTCCTACTTGACATATCTTGCATCTATATTCACAGGGATACTTTTTATCATCTTGTGAAAGTGCATATTTTTGTCAATCAAAGCAATTTTTTTCCTGCAAAGTCCATTAAATATGCACAAGTCAGCCACTAACTCTATATATCCTTTCTGAATTTACAAGAAATGCAGCCTATGGGATAGCAGTCATTTCTTTTGAGTCTAGACATCCGATACTCTAAGCTTTACATGACACACCACCTGGTCTCAACTAAGTCTGTGGAAAACTTTTACATTACTTCATATTGGGGATTTGATTTTTGAGTGAAGGCTGTCCTAGAGAAGAATGTAAAAAAATGTCTTCAGGAAAAACAAGTAGTGACATAATATTACATAAAAGTTAGTTTATTATTTGATTTACATTGAGTGCAGTGAACTCAGGAGAATATACCCAAAACCCTAGTCCTCTGCTGTGCTGATTGAACACGAGTCAGTCAATTCACTTGAGTATCATTAAATATGCATCATGTGTAACAGCCTTACTGTACTACTCACATTATTTTCTTGGTAGATTTCTCAATACGGCAGATGGAGGTGATACTTGTCAAATGTTCATGCCTTAGCATTCTCTAAACTTGAAAAATAAAAAATTCCATGACATTATCAATATGTTCAACTGCTCTTACATTTCTGTTTATTGTGTCTTTAGCCAAATATTGAAGGATACATTTTTCTCAATTCATTTCAATTGAGGACTCCATTAATATTTAACTATAGGTGGCTGATGAAGGACGTGCATTTTTCTTCAGCATAGACAATCTATGGTGTAGACAGATGTACATTTCTGAAAAAAAACAACATACAAATATTATGAAGAAACATTCTTCAAACAAATTAAGCAATCTGCTTTCTACTGACACTTTATCAACATGGCATCGCATGCTACTTAAGGCCTTACCACCCATTCCTTATTAACGCCTTGTTAGAGCATTAGGTCAGCAGCATCAACAAATGGTACCCATGTGCTTTATTATTAAAATACAATTGATATCTTTACTGCATTATTTACTGATTACCTACTGCTTCTCTTTAGTTTCTTTATTCCTACCATTAAAGGACTTCTGTATTACTTTTAGAAATGAATTTTCAGATATGTTTCCTACTTGATATATCTTGGTAATGTATGTTTAGGGATACTTTTCATTACCTTGTGAAAGTGCACATTTTCTTTAATAAATAAAAGCAATTTTTCCTGCAAAATCCATTGTGACAGCTTTACTTGATTACTCACATTATTTCCTTGGTAGCTTTCTCAACACGGCAGATGGAGGGGATACTTGTCAAATGTTCATGCTTCATCAGCGTTTTCTAAACATGCAAAATTAACATTTCCATGAAATTATCAGTATTTTCAATGGCAGTTTCATTTCTATCTCTTTGGTGTTTAGTCAAATATTGAAGATTGTGTTGTTTTATTTTTAAGTCATTTAAGTATAGATATTCTCAATTATTTAACTGTAAATGGTGTTGACAAGCTTTATTTTGAATATTTCAACTGTAAAACACTTTAAAATCAAGCCATACATGTATGGCACAATAATAAATATAATGTAATCTTCTTAGCTCAAAACAAGAAATTTCAACGCACAAGTTGCTATCTTATACCTAAACATCATCAGATTTCTCAGATTTAACACAGGAGAATGACCTACTGAATGCCTTTGACAGATTTCCTTTGACACATTTTCTGCCTGATGAAGAAGATATGCATTTTTCTTCCGGCATAGACAATCCATTGTGTAGAAAGAGATGTCCATTTCTGAAAAAATTCATTACATAATATGAATATAATGAAGACATTGAAGGTGTCCTTATTATTCAACTTCTGTCGACACCTTAATGATAATTTTCATGTAATTCTCAATGTTATCAAGCTAAATTCTGAGTACTTTAACTGTAAGACCTTTACAACTAAATGCAATGTAATCTTCTTGTCTCAAAACAATAACTTTCATTGAACTTTTGCCTAAATGTTATATTTCTCAGGTTTGACGCACAAGAATGATTCACTCAATACCTTTGTCAGCTTTACATTCTTCCAAAAATGTAGATATGGCACATTTTAGGGCTGATGAAGGTGGCATGCATTTTTCTCCACCATAAGCAACCCTTGGCCTAGTAATGTCTCATCCTGAAATATTTCATTACATAACAAACAAATATGATGAAGAAGCATAACATTTTAAACCTAAGCAATGCATTCTTTTTGTTTTGCTTTGATAGTTTATCAGCATGATATCACACTGTGTCATGATTGCTATTTCAGCCCTCACCACCCATCACTCATTAATGCCTTCTAAGATTCGGTCTGCCATGAAGTTAGCAGGATCAATGCCAGACAGTGTGAAAATGTATGAATTGGTCAGGAAATTAAAGAAGAGCCAAGTGAACAAACTATGAGAGTCATAACAAATGAATGTAGGAAAACCATTTTACTTTTTGCTTTTATATTATCATAACCTGACAGCACAAACCAGCGTTTAATCCTAAAAGTTTGCTTACTTTTGACAGCCAAACATTACAGCGTTACTCCAGTGACAGCCGTGGCAACGTGGTGGGGTTGACAGCTGATGAACTTAAGATATGAATTCTTTATAGGTTATCCGTAGCGTTGTCAGATTTGTCTTGACCATAAAGAATGACATCATAATGTATTATGTCGATATTAAAATGTGAACATTTTAAGTGTAGTTTGTTATTCGTTTTGCTTGTTAACTTGTCTTTATTGCTATCTGATAGTTCTCTAGCCCCTGATTAGTCTCCTAGTTAATTACTTAAATAATTGAATTTTCACATGTCCACCATGGACAGATACACGATCATTTTGATTTTTAATTATCAGTTTGGGAACATGTCAGATTAGATAATATCTGAAATTACACATAAATTTATAATTAAATAGTGATAAAAATATAAACACACTGTGGGAGAAACAGTTTTAACTCTACTTGGTTACAAAATGCTAACATCTTGTGGTAAAAAGGGACTAACTTTGTTCTTACCTCCATGAATAACTGCCACAGACATGACGGTTAGCAGTCCCGAAGAATGAAGTATTAAATAGAAGACCTCACACAACACTTGACTACAGGAACAGAGGCTGATGAAATATGAGAATAATAAATGACTTGATCAAAGCAGCAATTATTTCCTTAAACTTGTACAATCGAATCCACTCTACAACTAAAGGAATAGCTACGATGGAAATAATTTTTCTTTGTCTCTATCCTTCCTTATAAGAATAATGGATTTATTAAGAGCATTCTCTGACAGAGGAATGATGAAACAATTTGTTGTATTTTTTTAAGTCAAAAAGGCAGATTGAAGACTGCATTATTAAGATCTATGATATAAAAAAACACCCTCCAGCCCTCACCCCCTACCTCATTTTCTCAGTCATCCTACAGGATTGCTTCAACCACTAGACTAACGCTAGCACTGACACTTGGCACTGACATTTAACTGCCAGTAGCAGTCATCGGTCCGGTGTGTCTTGTATGGGGCCCTTACTGACTGGTTGATGAGGTAGGCACCTGTAGTGGTGAAATACCCTATCGATTTATATTATTTCTCTTTGTTATGTCTTAATTTTAATTACATGCATTTTCTCGTTTCCTGAGGTTTCACAGTGCAACAGAAAATTGATTGCAGCAATAAAGAATGTTTGATGCACTAATTTTTTTTTCTGATGCTTCAATTTTTGTATACATACATAATGTACAGTGTAAAATCAGGGATTACATACCCTGGCTTGTTGTCCTTAGAAGTGTCCATCTTCTATTTTCTTTAATCATCTATATTCGCATGCACCACAGTAACAGTTACAGTAATATTGACTTCAACAGTGAGATGTTGATTTGTATTCTTGTGCTTACTTCGATCTTGCTATTTATCTTGCAAATACGTGTCAGATTATTCATTATGAGGTTTGAGTGATTTGTGTGATCATTTAGTTCATTGTCAAACAATTGTTTCGAAACACTTGAAAATGTGATTATATAATTTGGGGTTTTAGCATCTTTACATCTGCATGGGCAACATGGTGTATAAATAATTATTTCTTTGTTTTATTAAAAATGCTATTCCCTTGACTTTTTGTAAAGCTTAATCCAAAATACATGTCTGGCTCAAGGGGACTACATGTTTTATTTATGCCCTGACTTTGACTCACTTGTGACAAGACCAACCGTTTGAGGGGAGACGAATTCCAATTTCAAGAATCAACATTTTCAATCCAGGTAACACCGAGCCCTTGCCACAAATCAGGAAAACGTGTCATACCAGAGCCATCTTTGCTAGCTTCTCCTTTTCTGGAAGTGTAAAATGTTGAAAATAATCAGCAGATATCAAAATCGAAGACACATACTGTAAAGAAAAATACTTTACAAAAACCGATGATAAAGCAGTGTATGTGTGATGATTATGATTTAGACAGGTGATAAGCGGGTACAGCAATTGTAAAATGGACAAAGGATGAGAGAAAAGGTAAAATAGATAAATATAAATATAAAAAGACGAAAGGGTACACACGATGTAAAATAGGCAGAGAAGAACAGAAATGATAAAATAGATGACGCAGTATAGAATAGAAAAGTAAGGGAGAGAGAAAGAGTCCCATCATCCCGGCTCTTTAGTTCAGATATCTCACCAACTTCAATAAAAATGACAGCAAGGTGCCAATCGCCTTGTCGTCGTCCTGACCAGATGCCTTACCAGACCCACCACCCAGCCAGCTTCCACAAGCAATTTTCCACTCGGACCAGAAGGGTTACCCGTCCAAAGACACACAGTGCCTGTCCCCCACCTTTCAGCGACCCTGAAAACCGACGACTCGATCACACCGAGCTAACCCCATTGCCAATATTCACCTTCGTAATTCCCTCATCAAGGTCACGGACATACCTAGAAACCAAACGTCCAAACTGAAAACATCCCGTTGCTTTTACCCAAGCCGTACAGCACCTCAGCACAGTGGGACAGCTAAGATGTGAATGATACTGAAAGTCAAAAGCAGGGCGTTGCAGCTACCAAACTCGTACATCTTGTCCCTCAGTTATGTTCTTTCTTTTTTCAATTTTTATCACTATCATCAATATCATCATCTTCCACTTTCTCCTTTTGCTTCTTTTTATTAACGAGTTTTTAATCTTTTCTCTCTTTTCCCCAATTTTCTTTTTTCTTCAGCTGTTTTCCTTCTTCCTTTCCTAATTCCCTCGTCCCTTTCCTCTCTTGTTAAGTGTCCCCTTTTCCCTTTCTCTTTCCCTCCTCCTTCACCTCCTCATCCTCCTTTCTCCTCTTTTGCAAAATCGATTCAGCAACCTACGGATTTGTTTGTCACTTTGCCGAACGCCATTGCAACTTTAACAACATTTGCACCTAATATTTAGGAAAAGCACCAGCGCTTTGCAGAAGAAAAATCGAATTTTGAATTTTAAACCGAAACACGTAACAAAAGCACGCACACTTTAATAGATGCTTACTATGTGAACTGAATAGCATAAATATTGAGAAAACTAACGTAAGAAAGACAATGCACACATAACGAATATAAATAAATCTGTTCAAGATTCTGTTGCACCCAGCTGTGTCTCCACGATACCTCTTATCATAGCATAGCAAATAGAAAATACTGACATTTTATTTATATATATTCATCATAGTTTGGATAATGGTAAAGGATAATGGAACAGAAATCACTATGATAATGTGACACATGACGAAAGATAGTTTCATCTGAACGCAGCGATTCCCCCCTTCTTTTCATAATAAGTCCAACAAGCTAGACTTATTTAATTTTGTTAACATGGAACTATGTGCTCCTTTCCTACATGCCATTGTAGTAATGTCAATACATGTTGTATATTAATGTCTGTTCAAAAAATTCTGATTTGATTGCTATTAGCCATGGATCCAGTTTTCATTCCAGTGGGATTAAAAAAAACTGGAAGGTACTGAAAAAAGGAAAGAAATCACCGCTCTGGGAATTTTTATGTGACGGAATAATTCAAGAAGTGAGACACCTGTGACTGTCTCGTGGTTGATTAGTCTCACTATAATATGGAATATGCCCTTAAAATGTCAAGGACAATCCAAAGACTGTTTTAACATTTAATCAAGAAGTTCACATGTTTGCGGATGGATCTATAGAATAAAGACTTCAAGTCCTTTTTAAAGTATACGATAATCCATTGAAGTTTCAAAAGCCTGTTTCAGTTTCAGTCCTCAGCCTCATTAAAAAAGACGTGCTAGGCAAATATTCCCGAGGATTTTCATGTTGGAGAGGAAGCTCATTCTGATCAGTTGACCGCCAAAAGTTGCTTCCTTAGTTTCAATGTTAATAGAAAATTTCACAACGATTGTGATGTAAAGGGCAAGTCAAGCAAACGCTTTCGACCTGGAACCTCAGAAGCAGTGAATCTTGCTCTGAGCTTGCTGATCGCAAAGGGCAAGTACATGAGGCATTTGAAAATATTCCATCACCCTCCGTCTTCAAGCTCTAAAGAGCTGAAACATCATCTGTCACAATGGAAGTGTTTCATACTCTATACCGTCTACTTCATAACAAATCTGCCAAAAGACGCTGGCAAAATCAGAAGGTTTCAAACTGACAGAGGTCAACAGGTTTGAGACAGGGCGGGCGGGGGATCACCAAAGTTTGGCTTAATGGGGAACAATAGATAAGCCTGACAAGAAGAATAAAGCAAAATTAGGTGACAGAAAGAAAAGTAAAAATGGAGGGAAAATTATTAGCAACCCACATCTCTGGTTGTCTAAATCGTCAGATGCCCTTACAGGCACAGATGAAGATTTGTCATAAGTATAGTAAACGTATATAATGGGGCCACAAGGATACGAGACAATCGTTTTATTTTATTCAGACAGATCAATTAATTGTACCAAGAAAAACACTCCAGCAGTCGTGGGGTGTATTAAAATTGAAACTCAATAATATTAGCTTTGTGGAGAGGAATCATGATCAAGGATGAAAGATACGATTCATAAACAGCTGGATAGTATTTCTAAGCTCTAAGAATGGATGGATGGATGGATGTACTATGAGAGACACATTTAAAGGACATCCCTTCGGTCTCGTCTTATGCATTCTCTTTAAAGACGGATGTAAACTAATGAATGTTGAGCCAATTGTTTTTCAATTTTCCGTTTCCCCGAGTCAGGCCAATCATACTGCATACTGATTATGTACTCATTTCTTTATCTTTTAAGACTTAACAAAACAACAGTACTGCACATGTCCATGGAATTATTGTTGGACTCGTGTTTAATTTACTTTTTAATGCAGATGTGTTTTTGCTAGAAAATGAGTAGAGACAGATGTGAGAAAAGTCGATTTGTGGTATGATAAATGGGTTGCATAAAATACCCTTATCCCAGCTTTCCTTAGGAAAGGGCATGGATATACTGAGATGTTTAGGATATACACTTGTTCATCCATTAATACACTTAGGCGTGAAAATTGTGCAAAACGTATGTCAGACCTCTACTATCTAGACGTCTATGGCATTATCCCAGCTTTCCTTTAAAATGGGCATGGATATACTGAGATGTATTTGAAACGTCAAATAATTCACAGAAAAGCTTTTCTGCGCTTTCAACAAATAAAGATAATCAGGGATGTGT
>JBBPDF010487266.1:0-10532 GCA_037974715.1 Lomanotus vermiformis | reverse complement strand
TTTACTTTAATCCCTTGTAATCTATTTTATCCACTTTGAAATTAATTCCTTATGTCATTAAGGAAAGTATGGTTTGCATTTGGGTGTTTCCACTGTGAATATTATCTATACGTATAATATCTACTTAAATATAACCAAAATAAACAGAGATAAGGGATATGCTGGGGGGCACATAGAACACACCCATGGGATCTGTCGCTATAAATATTTACGGGTTAGAACTGCATTATTTATTTTGGAATCACATCAATTCAATCGTCTACCAACTCATGACAAGATAGAAGCTAACAGATGTTCGCAGCATAAGAACATAATGTCTATGAAAAACAATAACCAAGGAACATATAATGAAGAATTAATAATATTAATATGATGATGATGATGATAATAATAATAATAATAATAATAATAATAATAATAATAATAATAATCACCACCATCATCATCATCCTTCCTATGAATCACCCCTCTTCCTACTTCTCTAACCACCCCTACCTCTCTTCATCCTCATCTTCATAAGTACCTCCATCCCCCCCACCCCCCACCTTTTTCCTCGACCCTCCTTATCATCCCCAAACATCGAGCTCATTACAGACAAAGCATACAAAAAGTTAAAGGCAAAGCAAAGTGGAAGCTGGAAAGGAAGGTCGACACAGAATGGTCAGCTACCTATCTTGGCTCTTTGATGACGTGGGTTTCCATCACGTGATGAATGGCTCGACTAAAATCAAAGCAAACGGAAGCAATCTAGACCCCCCCCCCCTTCTCCCACCCTAACCCCCACCCCCGCGCCACACAACCGCATACACCCACACACACAAACATACATACACTCACTCCATGAATAAAAACACATGAGAATATCAACAAAGTAAAGACCAAAACCCGCAAAGACAATACCAGAAAACAGAGTCAGACATACCTTGACTAATGACCTTGGATAGGCTAAAGGCTTTTGGGGTTTCTGGGCTTGAGGCCTAGTATAGCTACCACTTCCGGTGTCACCATTCAACACGACCTTCTCACATAAAGATGCTCCTCGTCCATTGGCTGGTCCTCCTTCTTCCCTTGTCATCTCTTCAGTGGTGATCGGGTTCACGTGACCAAAAATTTGGACTGGCACTTCCGGCCAGGACATTTTTCCAACCATTTTACTGTAAACGTTCCGTAAAAAAAAATAGTAAATGTAAATCATTATGGTGTTTGTATTTCTCTTTTTAAAAAATCCAAAGAAGAGAAATAAATAAGTTGCTCCTAGCGGGATTTGAACTAAGCACCTCTTTGTTTTAGGCGTGGTTTCTTATCTGGTCTAACGGAGAATTTTATTTCCTGTGCATTATAAGGTACCGTATATGTACCTTATGGTTGATAGAATTCCACTTGATCTATTTATAGACAAATGCAACAAGAGTCGTCACTTCCTGATTATGTTGTTTTTGGTGTTTGATACATACATACATACACACACACGCACACACACACACACATACATATATATATGTATATATAAGAGTACTGTTGGTTTTGTTTGTTTTAGTTTTGTTTTTGCTTTATTTTTTCTTTGTTGTTGTTGCTGTTCTGTATTTTGGGGGTTATATTTGGGTTGTATTTTATAAGTTGGGTTTTTTAAATTTTCTTTTGCTTTATATTAGGGTCTCTAAAGTATTTCTTTGCTTTAAGTGTGGATTTTTTTCAGGGATTGTTTATGATTTGTATTTTAGTTTGCTTTGTTTTATTCTCCGTTTGTTAGTGTGCTTGTTTGATTTTGTTGATTAATTTTGTTAGTGTTGTAGTTATCTCTGTCAGTTAGCTTGCTTTGTTTGTTTTGTTTTGTTTTTCGTTTTGTATTGTATTGTTTCGCTTATTAGTTTTGATTTTGCTATTTTATAAAATATCATTTGCCTTTCTGTTGATGTTAGTTTTTTTTCTTTTTGCTTGTTTTTAATGAGTGTTGTTTTTATACTGCAATTTGTGCTTGTTTGGACTTTCTTTTTGTTTGAATTTTCGCCGTTTAATTAATTTATTTTGGGGTGTTGCTATTGTTGTTATTGCTGTTTTTCGTTTCTGCTTGTTTATTTTTCTTTTGGCTTTAATTGGTTTTTGTTTTGTTTTGTTTTGTTTTTCCCTCCAGTTTTTTCTAAGGAGTGGTTGGTATTGTTGGGTTTTTCATTTCTTTGGCTGTGAGTTTTGTATAGGGCTTTATTGGAATGGAGTATTTTGACAGATTAAAGTTAAACATAGACGCTTTTAAAACATCTCCGTGGGAACAATCACCCCGAGGAGGTTGGAGTGGGGGGGGGGAGAGGGGCAAGGAAAGAGTGGGTAAATTTACCAATGGTAAGCACGTGACTATCCGCTACAGATTAGACTTGGTGATAATGGCACCCTTTTCTTTTCCAAGGAAATTTAGATTATGGAATAGACGTTTTAGCAATGTAGAAAGCATCAAAGTTAGTAAGGAATTTTAGCAGAAAGTTAAATATACAAGAATGTACTTAAGAAAACCAAACTTGATAGAACTTGACTACTTTTCGACGCGTTCACAATTACAGTACTCAGTTGACTGAGTTTGCCAGTCAAATGTTGACGCCTATCTTCCAATGCACGCAAGCTGACTGCAGCAAGGCACAGCAGGGTAGGCTTACCGTTTGTCCTCAGCGAAGACTTTTTCCCAAACTTTCGTGAAGGCGTCTTTTAGATAGCTGCTGGTGGAGTGTTCTGGAATGACGTACATGTCGTCATCTGACACGCCATGTCTCCACGCTTTGTAGATAATGCTGGGGAGGCAAAGGGTGAGTTAATTAGATACATACAGAAGATTGGTAGAATACTTAATGTATCGTGATGGGCGAATTTATTTTTTGGAATTATAATCATCATCCTCTTCATCCTCCTCCTCCTCCTCATCATCATCATCATCATTAACACCACCACCATCATCATCATCATCATCATTATCATCATCATCATCATCATCATCATCGTTATCATAATGACAACAAGAACACAATAACAAAATAATAAGACAGTTTATTTACACCTGTATCACCATCGTATACAATGAAATATTCGTCACATTGGCATAAATGTCCTTAAATTAAATAAAGAACAGTATAATTAATCTACAAAGCAAAAATACAATTTCAAACTTATAATGCACAACCAGTCAATGTTGGCTGTCATAATGCAGCGCCTCGCTACCTCCGATTTTTAAAAATCGGTACTTATTCATACACGTGAGTCGAGTGAGGTGATGTGTGTGAATAGCCTTTCCTAACACTAACACTTAAAACCTACATAAAAAAAAAATCGCCGCAGACGGGATTTGAACTCGTGACACGTTCTATCCACAATGTGAACCTGTTTGCCACTCTAATGATCTTCACATCAGAAAGTGAAAAGAAAGATATTGATAAATTTTGCAGCGATCTAAGAACAACACAAAGACGATGCAAGTCGCGAAAAATAGATATCATCATGGGCATCTGCGGAAATGGCAGGGGTGGGTTACTTATAGATTGGAATCGGAATGAAAACGTTGTAATAACAAAGACATGGTTGAAAAATCTTTCGAAAAATCTATGGACCTGACAACATCTCGATGAAAAATATAAAAGTCAAATCGAGTTTAATATACTTGTTTAAAACATCGGTAGCGTCGATCAGACCGTTAAATGTACCGTTAAACTTAATATAAAACGACTGGCACAAAATAAAGGCCAATCCGAAAGGCAAATACGGGTTTTATGTGAAGATTACAAGATTTGAAGGAGCACAGATAGCTCAGTGGTTAGGGCACTTGACTACTAGGCCAAAGGTCACAGTTTCGTTTCTGGCTGTGCAGGCTTGAATTTGAAATTCCATTTAACGGACTTTTCCGCCTCCTTGCCCTGTGGTTGGCTGGTTAAATGAGTGCCTAGTCCCATCGGAGACGGCGATAAACTAGGAGGTTCCTCGTGCCTTTGCACATCTAAAAGAACCCTCAATGGTTAAAATGGAAAAGGGCAGGGGCCATATAGGGGGCCACAAAGGCAAAAATTCAATTCCTTACAAAAATCTTTTCGTTCACCCCAGCAACCTCTTCTACCTCAGACTTATTGACCAGTTCATTACTCTGAGTTCAATTAGAAGAGGCAACGATCAGAGAGAAAGAGAATGTGGCTGGGTATCCATACTTCTCTTAGAATACTAGCCCAGGCTTGGCAATGCCATTGCTACGAGATCGCAAGAATTGAGGCAAAAAGCTTGCACAAAATTAATGAAAAAATATCAAGAACTAGTGAAAGAGAGTTTTGATAATATCAAAATAACGAGGAACATTGCAATTTTTTTGAATGACATTACGAAATGCCTGATAGAACCTGTATAAAACTAGTAATATTACTGGCGTTGATGATATTCTATTGTATTTTAGAGACCTCTATAATGCGTATGTCACCAAGAAAGCAACATCTATCTTATCTGATATTGGACACCCCCTACATTCTGAATATTCTAAATCAAGTAGAAGGATAAGATTCATAAATTAAAAAAAATCGTGAACTGAGCGTTATAAAAAAAATCCTTATTAATGCCAATAAGGCTCATGAACATTACATAAGATTTTTTTTCTGTTATGTGTGTACGAGTGTGTGTGTGTATGCATGCGTGTGTGTGTGTGTGTGTGAGTGTGTGTGTGTGTGTGTGTTAATTATCAACCCACCCATACCAATATTGTTCATTCAATATTAAAATCATCTCTAAAGTATTTACATGCGTATCTAACAACTATTTTATTATCAATAGAAAATGTAGGCGCACGCAGTATGGTGCGGAGAGTTATTACACACACACACACACACACACACACACACACACACACACACACACATATATAAGGTGGTCTATTATTTATGTACATGTAGCTCTGGGCAATGCCTACCTAGCACTGTCTGGTCCATTTGGACATTAATTTGGTTTTGACAGAAATAAATGCAAGTTAAGCAATGGGACTTTTTATATTTTCGCAGGCTGGCTCTAAGAAATCATGGTTTGGTTTTTGGTGTCAAATCTATGGTACATTTGATGCCCTGTTCACGTTTTCATGTCAAAATCGCAACAACAACAAAAAAAAAGTCCCACCAAAAAACAAAACAATTGACCCCACAAACTTATCATTTTAGTTTATTTCCTGTCGTAAGTTCTTCAGTCGGAGGAGAAAATAAAGACTGGAAGCCTACTATGAATACCCGAATTTCATGCCCGACGTCGATGAATTCGGCACCTCATGTTGGTTGGTATTCCGTTTTGTCAATATTCCATTTTCTTCCGAGCTTCTTTTTTTTTTCTTTTTCTACTACCGCCCATTTTCTCAAGGGTCTGCCTCTTGGTTTCTAGTCTTGGGTTTTAGTTTTGTATACTGATTAAGCTTTTATCTAATCGTTCACTCTGTTGACAAATTCAGTCTAAACCATCTAAGCTGGGTGGTGTACTTTAAGCAAGGACCGTCTCTTAAATCTCAGTTCTTGCTAGAACTGAACTTTACAGCTTTACAAGACACATTACTGTTCCCTTACTTTACCAAGCTGTGTTAGATCTAAACGTACATCATTATACACCATAACAATAATTAAATTAAATTAAATTAAATTAAATTGTCACTCTATTCAATCCTCGAAAGAACTTTGCCTTTTGATCTTTAACCGAAAACCGAACTACGGCCGCAAGAGCCGCGCCGCAAACGGAGATAATTTGTTTATATAACCTTGCTCAAGGGTTAAATCACAATGTCCCGAAAGGGTTTCGAACCCACGACTTTTCATGCATAATAACAGCCCTACAAAAGGCCACGATCGAGAGTCAGGGCGACTGCAAGGAGTACGCTATTTCCGTATCGTCCACACGAAGGGCCGTCAAAAGCATAAATATATTGTTCTCTATTTTGTCACTTGGATGGAGGGATGGAGGGATGGATCGCTTCCTCTCCGTATCTGGAGATTCAGTTGGATGAGGAAGATGTCCGCCTGCGTGACCTCAGATGACTGTCAATCTGGATTTGCAGACCCCAAAGTAGTTCGGTCACGAATGTGTCTGGTCGGCTGGGGGTTGAATGGAAGAGCCATTTCGCCTCTGGCGTTTTTCTACTGCCATTGCTTTCTTGCGCTCTTCAAAAGTTTATATTGCTGACTTGATGATCGTTCTCCGTTTGTCGTTTGTCACGGTTCTGGGCCATGTAATGCCAGTCACGGTGATCGATACTACCCTGGGTGTGCTGTCCGTCTATTCAGTTGGTCTTTAGAGTGTTTGCAGGAGCTCCACGGTCACGCTTGCCTTCACGTAGTTCGCCCTAATAGACGGCATTTGGTACCCTGGAGTTGCCCATGCATGAGATGTGTCCCGTCAATCGCAGCTGTCAAAGCATCAACGTGGATTCAGTGCTCTTCGTGTTCGCTCTTTCCAGAACCTCCTCGTTAGTGACATAATCATGCTACTTCATGCCCATGATGGCTCTCAGGCTTTTCTGATGGAATCTCTCAAGCATCTTGACCTGATTTCTGTAGAGGACTCAGGTTTGTCACTTTATCAACACGTTAAACACTTTCCAAAGCATTCAAAGGTGACGACATTTTCATAAGGAATGCACATGCAAGATTGAAACCAGGCGTCAGTGCTATTTAATGGGCCATGTTCAACACCAAACGATCTAACAGTTATGTGAGAATATTGAGAAGGACAAGGAGATCATTATCCAACGTTTTACCCCAGTAAGTCAAAGAGTTCTATGACCTTTGGTTTTTTACTTACTTTTTTACTTACCTTTTTACTTACTTTGGCCTGTTGCCCCTGGTGGCGCATATATCAACAAACGCCCTCCACTGTACCCGTTCCTGTGCCAGCGTCTCTTTCCTCTTCCAGGTCTGTACCATCTATTTGACATCTGCCTCAAGGTCTCTTCTCCACCTTTTTCTCGGCCGACCTCTCCTTCTTTTCCCACTGTAGATTCCAGGTGAAAGCCTGATGAGTGATGCTTGTTGGAGATTTCCGCAGGATGTAATCAATCCATCTCCATCTTCTCTTTCTAATCTCGTCCTCCACTGGCTTTGGTTTGTTCTCTGCTCTGCCAAAGGTCTACATTATTGATGGTATATGGCAAGTGGATTTACAGGATTTTGCGCTGACAGGTGTTGATGAATGTCTGGATCCCTTTAATATTGATCTTTGTTGTCTTCCATGTCCCGGAACCATATAATAAGACCATTTTTACATTTGAATTGAGTATGCGGAGTTTTGGGTGTTTTTCTTATGTGATATGATTTTCACATGTTTTTCAGAGTCGCGAATGCTGTCTTTGCCTTTCCGATTCCAGCCTTCACATCCGCATCCTTTCCTCCTTGTTGGTTGATGACGCTACCAAGATAATTAAAAGTTTGCCCCTCTTCACGGTCAAATGCTTTGAGTTTTATTAGTTTCATGCTGGCTGTATGCCTTCCCCACCTGGGTCTTCTGTGGGTGAATGCCACGTCTAATCCCGATAAAATATGTGCCAGTCTCGAGGTTGTATTTTACTTCTGCTCCTAGCCGTGAGGACGCAAAGCGAGATCTAGATCGTCCAGTTGCATTCATAGTGTCCCCTGGATACCGTTTCTCTTTGTACCTGTCACCACTCTCATGATCTAGTCAATGGAACGTAAAAACAGAAAGGGTGAAAGGTGAAAACCCTGACGCACACATGTCTTTACTTCAAAGGGTCTTGACAGCTTACCGCCATAAACTATTTAGCATACCATCCCTTTATACGATTTCTCAATCAATTTTGACAACTTCGAAGGAATTCCATAGTGTCTGAGTAGCTACCAAAGAGCTTTGCGGTGTATACTATCAAATGCTTTGCTATAATCAACAAAGTTTACGTATAAAGGGGAGTTCAATACCAATGATTCCTCAAGTATAATTCTGAGAGTGGCAATCTGATCTGTACACAACCGATTTTGTCAAACCAAGCTTGATTGTCGCATAACTTTGCATCTGCAGCATATTTGATTCTCTTCCGAAGAATTCTGTTGAAAATCTTTCCAGGTATGGAGAGCAAGGCAATGCCTCAATCAAGAGCAGCGCTGCAAAAGGAGGCAATTAGTGTAAATAACTTTGCCCAAGGGTTAAATTACAGTGTGCGTAACCTGAATCCAACCCTCGACTTTTCAGCTGCATGTCCAAAGTGCTACCGCTGAGCCACTGTGACCACGTCCACATTCACGTCTTCCATTTTCCTCGTTGGTTATCACTATCCAATAGCATGATAGGCACGAAGGCCTGGCTAGAGGACATGGTCAGTTTGGGAGTCCAGCCTTGACAGTAACGTTACATACGTTGAAACACCTTCAGACATCGACAATAACTATGTTGGCACTGATCAGGCATTCGTCTTAAAAGTGTCTGTCAGTTAGGTAGACACATACTGTTAGTGTCCCTGTCATGATATTATATTTTCTATTAACGCCTTCGCTTCTCCTTGAACTGGAGAGGGTGGGGACACCATGGTCCTTTGTCGCCACTCTTATTTTTATTCAAACGACTTCCGTTCTGAATCTATGGTTATACGCTTTTCAATACACTGTTATTTACTTTGATCGCCATTGATGGTGAACGACACGCCTTTCAATCAAAGGAACAATCTATCAATCTATTTTTTGACGGTGGAACTGTTCTATAATCACTCTAATCATCAATCAACCTACCAGGATTTCAGTCCATCATTCCACCATAACCCTGTTTATACCATTCTTTGTACTTTTCTTGACTTTGTTTCGAATGTTTCAAACCAAAGTGATATCTCAGTCCAATTTACATGGAGGTATCTAAAATCAGCACACAGTCTGCACATCCACCAAGACTTGAACGCCTTGCAGTAGTTGTTTCCTAAGAGTCCTGTCAAGGACCTGTTGTTTGTCATCTGAATTGTCTCTATTGTATCACATGTGCGATGTGAACTTTCCTGCCCAGAAACAGGAAAAAAGTCACACGGTTTTAATTCTGGTGAGTTTGGTGTTTTTTGGCCAAAACATTGCGAGTCTTTGCAACAAGTATGGACAGATGCTTTGTCCTGCTTCGGCATGGACTTCTAATCACGCCTAATGCCAGGTTTTATTCGTCTGACGTAAGGCGTCAGCCATGGCAGAATCTCATAGTGGAAATAGAGGGGTTTGCGATACACTGTAGCAGGCCACTCTGGTTAAATTCAATTCCTGCCAAAATCCTTTCGGATTCATTCACCCATGGCTAAATTCAATTCTTGCCAGAATCCTTCCGGATTCCTTCAATTCCTTCACCCATGGCTAGATTCGATTCCTGCCAAAATCCTTGCGTATTCCTTCACCCATGGCTAAATTCGGATTCATTCACGCTGGCTAAATTAAATTCCTGCTAAATTCCCTTAGGATATATTCACCCGTGGCTAAATTCAATTCCTGCCATATTCCTTTCAGACTCATTCACCCCTGGCTAAATCCAATTTCTACCAAAATCCGTTCGGATTCAATCATTCACTAAATTCAATTCCTGCCAAAATCCTTTCGAATTCAATCACCCCTGGCAAAATTCAATTCCTAGCAAAATCCTTTCGGATTCATTCACTCACTAAATTGAATTCCTACCAAAATCCGTTCGAATTCAATCACCCCTGGCTAAATTCAATTCCTACCAAAATCCTTTCGGATTCAATCACCCCTAGCTAAATTCAATTCTTGCCAAAATCCGTTCGGATTCATTCAACGTCCTACAACGTCTTGGACAGCAGTCTTATTGATGAGTCCATTGCTCTCAATTCAAATAAAAGATGCAGAGATAGAAAGGGAAGGAAGTGTGGCTCGGAATTCATACTTTTATTGGAAAAATATCCCAGGCATTGTAGTGGCATTACTACAAAGTCGTCAACGTTGAGGCAAAAGGTCTACTATTTCATCATTGCACAGAAAATAGAAAGTAATGATCATGCACATGGTTGCACATCTCAAAATTCTCACATGTTTCAGTCTTGGAGACAGGAGTTTCCAATTGTGGTGATTGCTGTTGTATTGGGAACTTTCTCATAAAACTAAATGTTATCACTGTTGATGAGCTTGGGCATTAGAATTGGATCTTTAATCCATGGAGCAACAGAACGTTAAGTGATACAATTAAGTAGGCTTCGAGAAAAGGTGTAGAGTAGACTTATTACCTTACCAGTTATACTTTGCTCTCGATTGTCTTTCTAATCTCACAGACTTCCTACCTTTCCGACATGTCGTGTAAACAGGCAAATTCCTGTCGGACAAGTACCTACATGTAGACTTGATTGATTGTCATTATGAATGATCGAATGTTGAGCCGAAGAGTCTGACACTTATGGTGGAGTAAATTGAACACATCCTTGGGTCATGCAAATTCAACATTTTTTCTCAGTACCTTCACACTTTACAATTGTTAGAAGAGTTGTCGATTTAATGGACGTGGAAATTCAAGGACGTCCAGTCACACAGGAAAGGGACTTGTATTCTTAGTAAACAAATCGCTCACGG
>JBBPDF010486160.1:0-10533 GCA_037974715.1 Lomanotus vermiformis | reverse complement strand
GAGAGAGAGAGAGAGAGAGAGAGAGAGAGAGAGAGAGAGAGAGAGAGAGAGAGAGAGAGAGAGAGAGAGAGAGGGGTTACCCATTATTTTCCCATTATTTACCCAACTATTTATTTGTCTAACTATTTATTTGTCTAACTATTTATTTGTCTAACTATTTGTTTGTCTAACTATTTGTTTGTCTAACTATTTGTTTGTCTATTTATTTGCCCAACTACTATTTACCCAACTACTATTTGCCCAACTGCTATTTGCCCAATTATTTATTTGCCCAACTATTATTTGCCCAACTACTATTTGCCCAACTACTATTTGGCCAACTACTATTTGCCCAATTATTTATTTGCCCAACTATTATTTGCCCAACTACTATTTGCCCAATTATTTATTTGCCCAACTATTATTTGCCCAACTACTATTTGCCCAACTATATAATTGCCCAACTACTATTTGCCCAACTATTTATTTGCCCAACTATATAATTGCCCAACTACTATTTGCCCAACTATATAATTGCCCAACAATATAATTGCCCAACTACTATTTACCCAACTACTATTTGCCCAACTACTATTTGCCCAACTATCTATTTGCCCAACTACTATTTGCCCAACTACTATTTGCCCAACTACTATTTGCCCACCTTTTGCAGTTCATCGGAGGTGCTTCGGACCATACCTTCTTTACGGGGTCAAAGAGACGACAGCTGTTGAAGTATTCAACACCATCGAAACCACCGATGACGTAGATAGAATGACCCAATGTGACCATTCCGTGATAGGCACGTGCACCTGACAACAGAAGACCAGTAATAAAAACCAAATTATATTCACTAATATTTGAGGCAATACGCAAAAATCCGTCCGGATGCTGCTGCTTCTAATTTTCTGAGTTAAGTAGAATCAAATGAACTACAAAGTCTCCTGGACAATTTGTAATTTTAAATTTTCGAAACATGTTATGGCAAAGGTATACTATTTTACACACTTAACATCGGCAATACTATATAGTCTGAACAATTTAAAATAAATTTTTATTGAGTTTTTTTCCAATACATGGATCCCAAAGAGCGATCTATAAGGAGAAACGGAACAAAACAATCAATTATACGCTTGCATTTCCGGATCGTATTTTTTAGTCCTACTTTGACCTCGGGGATTTTTTTTCTATTAATAGACAAGCGATCAATGATCAATTCGGAAAGCGAAAGCAGCCTAGAAAGTTGGTGTCGTCAAGCGTGGTTGTTTAATTATTTACACAATTGATGTGTCAATGTAACTTTATAACACCCCCCCCCCTTCTCTCTCTCTCCCTCCTTTTTCTGTCGGCTAGGAATTGGCTGAAATTTTCTATTTGTAACCTGCCAGAGTCGGTGATTTGATTTCAAGAATCTAGATCTTCATCTAGAATCTAGAGCTAGATCTAGATCTAGATCTAGCATCGTTCGTTCTATTAAAAAAAATAAGATTTCACAGATAGATCTATAGAATGGAGTTCTAGAGATCTAATCTAGATCTAGATTATAGATCTAGATTGGGCCTGGATCAGAAACCAGATCTGAAATAAGAAATCTAAATCTTTAGCTAGCCCGAAATCTAGATCTACTTCTACATTATACGTTATATCTAAGTCTAAGTTGTCCTAAACTTGATCTAAACACTCAAATAAAATGATGCTCCAAATTATACTTGAGCGAAACACGGAGGGGCTAAATCTGATTTAATTGTTAGTATTGTTAGTGTTAGAATTTGAATCTGAGTATGATTGAATGATTGGTTTAGTGGCATTCATTTAGTTGATTTAATGGTTTGACGAAACATACTGAGACAGTGTCAAAGCCGTCAAGTCCACATATATATAATTTATTATGTATACACAGTCCACTACACTTACGATGTCATCGCTTCACTTGATCTTCAGTTAAGATGTGTGTTGTTTTAGGGTGTATTGTTTTGTTTGTTTGTTTTTTATTGTTGTTGTTTTTTGTTGTTGTTTTTGTTTATCTTTTCGGTTAAGTTTTTTTGGGTTTTTTTTTTTTTGGAACTAGGACCTAGATTCTATTTACATAATGGAATTCAGCCAACTACATGCTACATGTGTCACTTTTCCTCCTAAACAGTCTGACCTTTAGCTGTAAAATGTACTTTGTCTGGATCTTAAGAACACCTTGCGATTTTCCAATTAAAGTCTGAAAAATTTACAAATAAATTTTTATTGATTTTTGTTCCAGTACAATGTACATAAATCTCAAGTAAAAAACGATCTCTAAGGAGAAACGGACCAAAACAATCAATTAAACGTTCGCAATTTCCGGTTTGTATTTTTTAGTCGCAGGCATTGTCTACTTTTACAACTCCGAGCAACGCCGGGTACCTAGCTAGTATTATATACTTTATTTATCCAAGTGGGGGATTTGATCATAGACGTTTAAAATACAATACACGTTGTTCGTGTGAAAATAAAGGGCCCAGAGGGTAATAGCATAGCAAAGGTTTAGAAGGTCAATAGTGGAAATAGATAGATACTTATAAATATATTAACAGGTATAACAAATACTATAATTGGATAAAGTAAATGACAATATATGATAATAAAATGTATTATAAACAATTAAATTCATATTGTTCATGCATATATTATTAAGAATGTTATGAGATGTCTGTTTTACAAACAGCCTGCATGATGGAGATAGTGTTATATAGTAATATATAAGATATACTAATAACACATACAAATGAAATGTTATGGAATTTATTGGACACAACATTTCACTAGTTTGAAATCTAGTGTGACGGAAAACCAGAAATTGATTTGATAAAACATGCAGCTAGGTTTAAACATGATCCACATTTAGTTTCTTTTCAATGCAGCAATCGTGAAGGTTGAAGGTTGCTGAGGCGTCCTCTTCTGACGATTCGGACGCTAAAAGCCTTTAAGTCAAGTAAGTCAAGCCAATCGTACTACAAAAAGCAATTTCGAAGGTGTTCAATTTAATTTTTGTCATTGTTTATGTGTATTGTTTATTTCAATCTCATTGTGACTTGACAATTTGATCATTAAGCGGTATTAAGCTGATTTTCCTTAAAGCTATTTGTAAAATTCATACTCAAATAATTCATAGTTGGATTGCTGTATAGATAAATGTTGACTCATATACTTAATGGCCTTTCGCGTCTCTGTCAATGGACTGGACGGCTCGGCAGCTTGCACCAGGTCGTGCTTGAATTCTCTCCAACGGTCTCTATTGCTGGCAATGTCTCTTATGTGTTCAAGGTCCCTCTCGCTTTAAAGGTAAATGTATGATAGAAAAAATGGTAACAAAAATAGCATTCTTAGTCGAAGAGCACAACAAAAGACACCACGTCTGTATGTTGCCGGAAGTCGACGCCTACGCCTAACACCCTTATTAGAATTAGGACCAGATGCAGGTTCTATGAACGTAATTAAGCCCAAGATTAACAACTAGATCAAGGCTTGTTAGCGGACCTTCTCGAAGAGTCGTCCGATGAACTCAGCTGTTTCTTTAAAACAAGTCTAGAACTTATTCGGAAACTTGACTTCAAAGGTCCACCATATTGTAACGTAAACAGAGATTGGACAACGGCCAGACACGTGATTGTCAAGGTCGGGTTGGACAACGGCCAGATCCGTATGGTCAAGGTCGTGTTGGACAACGGCTCAGCTTATAAACCACGATGTTGTGTCTTTTCTTAAGAAACAATAATAAATTAGATTCTGATATTACATAGGAAGGAAGAGTGAAAACGAAATTGCAGATTGACAGTACAGAAACTACTTAAGCCAAAACAAATCCCTTTACAGTCAACTACAATTTATAAATATTGTTATATGAATGACTTGACCAATGACTGGAAAGCTAGGGGGCCTGTCAAAACTAACTCACTCCTGTCATGTATCGTGAATAAGGAATTACACTCAGTAGATTCGCATGTAGGTTTCCACTTCAAGTTATTATGTTTGCTATCTTGAGCCTTGGACGCGAAAATAGCATCCATTTCTCTCCTTCCATTATAGTTAGGGAGCGTGGAGAGCTCAGTGGTTAGGGCACTCGACCAGCAAGCCAAAGATTATGGGTTCGTTCCCGGCTGTGCAGGCTTGATTTAAAATCCGAGTTTTTCGGGGGTTTTCCTTTGAGTTGTTGACACATGGAATAGCCTACCTAAAAGTTCTGTAACAGCGTCTAGCCTGAATGCATTCAAAAATCAGATAGACAACTTGTTCAGAAACTACAAAGTCAGCACAGATTTCCCATTGAGTTGGTGAGAACTGAGAATAAAGAACATCAAAAGGTCTAGGACCTTCAAGGATGGATTCATATACATGTATATGATATGAGATATAAATTGTTTATTATTTCCCAAATGGCCATATCTTTCGCTGTGTACAGTAGCTTGTATGACTAAATAAATAACTGCTTATATATACGCAAGGTTCTTCTCTTACACATAAAAAAAATCACTAAAAATAGCAATACTGTGTTGGCACAAAGGCAAAGCAAGCAAGCTAGTGGCAGTGACGATTACAGCAACACGTTTCATGATAGCATAAATTGTAGCTATAGACTAAACACTGATAGGTTGCATTTAAATTTAACCCTTTCAGTGGCAATCGATGATACATCGTCTTGATCATGAATTGATTCTCCGACTGCCACAATCCCGCAATATCTCGGGATGAACAAGGTTTAACTCTTTGACTACGATTTTCCATTATATCGGGATGATATTGCCGATGTGTTGGCAAATTGTAGTCAAAGAGTTAAATCGGGCTCACCCCGTTGTATCATGTCGGCTTATGGCAGTCAAAGAGTTAAATTCAAAACATCTGATAGCGAAAAGGACATGGTGTCCCTCATCTCTCCCTCTTGCTTTTCAATTGGACATTTAGTCTACCCAACACTGACCGTGCGATTTGTTTAGAAAGCGGATGTGTATTATCAAACACCATCTTCCTTGCCTTGATTATAGACAAGTTAATATAGTACAAAATATCCCCTTGCCTCAAGTTTGTGTTGAAAGGCAATGGCTGGCATATTATTATATTTCGTGACGAAGCTTTGTTTTCAAATTTCCTGTCATTCATTGATGTTGAAATTAATGATAAAACCGTTACTTCTTGACCATAAATGCGAACTGTATTTTGCAAAGGTCAATCAAACTTCATTGACTTTTACTGGTGCACGTAGCCCAGAGTGAATTAAATCTTGAATTGAATTTGTAGTAAATGTAAAAATTCACGCTCGAATTCACTGGAAAGCCAGAGAACTAATCGACTGTCGTTCAGCATTGATTCAAACCGATTGGTCATCCCCATCTGTGCGAATAGAGGCAAGTGCGAGGCGAAGGATATAACGCAAATGGAGACAAGAACCACGGTGCTGTTGAATCGTGTGAACATCATTTTGAACTGTAAAGGCTTGGCCACGCACAGACACCGGACAACGGCCAGATAGGTGGTGGTCAAGGTGGTGATGACCACGATGGTAGCACCGATGTTGACGCAGAAGAAGACGATGGCGAAAGGGTCCACATCGAACAACACACCGCTGTGTCTTCTCTCATAGGACGACAATAAGCCACACCCCGATTGGACAAAAGCGGTAATCGTGTTGAGAAAATCTGTGACGGAAAGGACGAAAAAAGTCACCGTCACACCGTCCTCTATGCCCATCAACAAGAATGTCTTGACATTTATGGCGTTCGTGATGACACCGCTCAGAGCTATGACCAAAGTGATGGCGGCAATTGCTTCATTGAGTACGATGTAGAGCTCTGGAGAGACGAGCTCAAACATCATGGCCGCCGTTTCATTGGCTGGTTCTGCCTGCATGACCTTCGCGTTGGTGTCGCTGCTCCAAGTTTCATTCATCGTTGCTGTGAAATGTATATGCGGCGTCAATGATAAGAGCAGTGATTTCAGTTGTGTAAAAATAGCCAAATATGAAGAATTTTCAGGATGAAGAACATAATTATTAAACAAGATGTCCTACGTCGAAATCTTACACCGATATTCTCCAATGCCCTAGATTGCTGATGGTGGATAGATTGATATTTATACAGAGAAATAAATAAAAACACGGTGGCTAATGAAAGAAAGCTATGAAATAGATTCGATGGAATTGGGGGAAATAAGAATCAAGGAATGGGCAACTACGAAGCGTTGACAAAAATACTCACTTAACTGAGTTTCTCATGGTTTTTTGTTATGTTTTGTTTTTGTTTTGTTTTTAAGAAGAAGAAGAACTGTAGACAGTAATGAACCATCAACGAAGGCAATAAATATGTCTGTTCACACACAAATCTTTTATCTAAGATGATTCAAAGAAGTACATTCTACAATTACGACACATGGACATTGACTAGAATGGAGGAGGTTAAATTAATTAGATGCATTCCACTGGAAACAGCTGCGAAGAGATTTAGGCATATTCTACACGACTAAAGTAACGAACAACTCGCTGTATAAACAAATATAAAGAAACTCCCCTTTCCTTTCACATCTTGCTAGCTAGATGGAGCCTTTTTAGACAGATTTTGAGGTGTAACCTTGAAATCCCCGCAAACAAACTAATGACATTCTATTTCACGGATAATTCAATTTTTTCTAATTTTCTTTTTTGGGGTGGGGGGGGGGGCATGCGCTGGGAGATGGAACAAACAAATCCAGGAAACTTTGCTTCCCTAAACTGGCAGAGTAATGAAATACTATCTGTACCACAATAACTACTTTATTATTAATAACGAACTACCATCTGGTTTGCAAGGACTAGACTAGCTTAAGTTAAAACCAAAGAGAGACTTGGGCATTTGTGTAAGCGATCGCTAAGTTGTCAGAAGATGGAAATGGTTTAACCCGTAAAAGGCACTCTAGAGGCGTCTACATTTGTAGGATAGGAATCGGAAGGAAAAGGGCATGTTTACGTCAATTTACGTAAAATGAACGTGTGTCTAGTCTTCTCAATTGGAAAAGAAAACACACTCAAGACATCAAGCATTATTATATTACATAGTGGGCTTGTCGTAACAGCCAACACTGTAAAGAGATGGTTAAGTAAATGTGTGAAATATGAAAAAACAGAACGATGGCTGCTTTTAATGGTAATTTCCTGTCAGACTGTAATTTAGTTCAATTTATCTAAAAGAAAGCTTATAAAATCTAATAAAATAAATAAAAAGACGAAATGTATCTAGAGAATAAAAGCAAGGAGGCCCAAAATACATAAAATAATCTAATAATTAGCTTTAAGTGACAAAGAGTTCCATAGAATTGTTGAGGCGCAACACATTGGATAAACTAAATAAACAGAACGAAACATCAAAATTGTTTACAATTTACAATCTCCCCCCACCCCCCTCCCTCACATCTCCGCCCGAAAAGAGATTGATCCAAGCGCTCAATTTACATCGATCCTTTTATTGAACAACCCCAAAGCTATTTTAATAGTGCCGTTAGACGCTCCCTCCATCAATCGACAAAAAAGTTTGTACACATCTTTATCTTAACAATTGATGATTCCCCGATCTCAACAACAGTCATTAGAATCGCCATTATTTCTTTTTCCACTGCAGCCATCTCATGACTGATTCACAGCCATAAAAACATCGCAAATAGTAAAGGCCATCAAAAGACCAATTTGCGTAGCATAATTTCTCGTCTGTACAAGTGTAAAATTAAGCAGAAAAAAAAAAAAAGCAAAACCCAATCAAAAAACAACAAACACCGAAACAAACAAAACAAACAAATAAATAATAAAAAAAAATAAATTGTCTTTTGTGCAGCTAAAATATTGCTAAAGGCAATAATCTTCAGACAAAATTCTAGCGAGATTGAAGTGCCGATAAAATACAATAATAAAATTAGTTCAAATAAATGTCTAAGATAACAGTTGCGCAGCATTTGGATTGCTCTTAAAGTGTCTTGAACACTGTTTAGTTACCACTGTAATGCAATGTGGAATTGATTTAATGCCGGTGTCGCTTCATGACATAATGTGTATTATGGAGATGAAATGGAAACCGAGAAAAATAGCGTCTGAATTTGCCAGCTGTGTCCCTGCCATCTAATATCCTCAGCTTCTTTATTCTGTTTATTGCTATTACCCAGGACATATTATAAGATTAAAGGATGTCAATTTATGATGACATCTATATTTTTCTACGGATAAATTGTCAATCAGCCAACAAACCCATGGAACTATATTTTACAAAAATTGGTAATCGATTCAAAGGAAGACCATTAACAACACTACCAATAATGCCGAATACAGAGTTGTTCTATCTCAACTCCAACGTGTCTCTGTAGACGAAGAGCGATTTAGAACACCTAAGATCGTTGGCACAGGACTGAAAGCGCTGGAGAGCCATGACAACCAAGATCATGAAGGTTGCTTAGGCGTCCTCTTCTGACGATTCCGACTCAAAAAGCCCTTAAGTCAAGTCAATTTGTTAATTACAATTATATGCCATAAAATCTGTAGATTTGAGAGAGAGGAGGAACAAAATAGTATCGAAGAAATTGCTAGAGGAACATGAAGTTTTATATAATAATATCATTATATCAAGTTCAGGAATTGGTTGGTCCGTTCTATCTAGGCCTTTCTCCTGATCAAGGCATTGTTAGACATATAGGGAAATTTATTCATCTACGGTATGCTTTGCGGTTAGCAAGCGAACTGGCCTAGGTGGTAAAACCGCTACTCTTTTATCATAGAAAATGTGTTGTCTGCCATGTTATTATGAGAGTCGAATCTGTTTTCAGAGGCTTGTAGTGATATGTAGTCGGTAGTCAACAATAATAATCTATGGCAGAGCGTTCCAACTATTCACTACTCTAAGTATGAAGAAGTTCTATCATAGGTTCAAACTTCAATAAGTGAAAACGATGACCCCTGCTGGTATCTAATCCTAAGTTGGTCCTGATTGGTCGAGTAAAAATCCTGTGTTAAAAAAATAAAAGCCAATGACGTTCCCTCCCACAAAGGAAGAAAGGCCGTCCGATAGAAACGTGGAGGAGAACTAACTGTAGAAAGAGAAATAAAACAAGACATGCATTGACCCACTAGCCACAACAATAAAGAAACGAACGTGGAAATGGTTAGGACATGTTTGCAGAATGCAACCCTCAGCGCTCCCAAAGACTGCATTAAGATGGACACCCTAAGGACAAAGGAAGAAAGGCCGTCCGATAGAAACGTGGATGAGAACAGTGGAAAGAGAACCATAACAACAGGGGTATGGGGAGAGATCGGAAAGAAAACAGAATATAGGGATCTTTGGCGTTTCCATGTCACTGCACACTACAGAGGATAATGAAAAAAATGATACTAAACATCAATTATAAAAGGCGTTAGTGTTATTCGGCACTTAGCCCACAACATTGCCATCTTTAAAAGAATAAGGAAATAACACGCTCTTCTTTTTTACTGCATAGGTTTTAATAACTATGATAAAGCCAAGTAACTTGTAAATGTAATCAAGGAAAATAATTTTACCCACCAAATTGGTAAAGCTCAAATAGTTAATAAGCAAGCAGGAGAGGTTTACTAATGCTTGAATGATGGTAGAGATTACTTCACGGAAACTTTAGTGTTTTCGTGAGTCTAGCCAAGACGTACAAGCCACCAGACGTCTCCTTTAGCCCTCCAAGGGGAGTAACCTAACTGGTCACTTGACATCGATGGATTTCCGAATGAGCCACTGCGTTGTTACATATAAATAATATAATATAGGCCTAAATATAATAATATATATGATACATGAATATGCCAAAACTCATTGAAGACAAAAGCCCATCTTCTAGACTTTAGACAGACATAGGCTATTGAAATTCGGTGTGGGGATTTGGGCGGGAGGCATTTGTCTTTTGTTTTGTTTGTTGTTTTTTTCTTTGTATTTCTGTTTTGTTTATGGCTTTTCTGTTTTCGGGTTGGGCTGTTTTATTATATCATAATATATCTATATCTATGCCTAGGCATATGTTCTTCTAACTGATCATATTGCTCATTCACCCTTCTTTCTTTGACTTTAATTTGCTTTAGTTGATGGAGTTTCTTATAATTTATATTTCACAGTAGCGTTTCTCGTCTTCAACAAGTTCTTTTATTTCCTGCATAAATATGGTTTGTGTTTGTGTTAACTTAGCAACCCAGATTCCCTTTTTCTTTTTTTCCCCCATAATTTGTTGATAATTCCAGTCATTTCATGCGCTTTGAAATTGATTTCAGATGTCAGTTTCTGTAGCATGTAAAAATATAGTCCCCCATGTTTTTTATTATATTATAATATAATTATACACTGGTGTATAAATTTGGTCGACCGAACCAAAACTAGTTAACCAACATTACGGAGGCATTTATAATCATCAGTCTGGCTATTTTCTCCTTTGGCCTTCACCGCTAGATCTAATTCTTATACTTATACTATATGTGTCCCTTTCCTACGTTTAGTATCGTCATGAATATTAATTATTAATAATAAACAAACAAGATAAAATAGATAAAAAGTCTCCACTTTA
>JBBPDF010485052.1:0-10536 GCA_037974715.1 Lomanotus vermiformis | reverse complement strand
TGGTGGTGGTGGTGGTGGTGGTGGTGGTGGTGGCAGTGATGATGATGATGATGATGATGATGATGATGATGATGATGATGACCAATCGTGGTGATGGTGGTGGTGGTGGTGGTGGTGGGGATGATGGTGATGATGATGATGATGAGGATGATGATGATGATGATGATGATGATGATGACGATGACGAGGAGGAGGAGGACAAGGAGGAGGAGGAGGATGATGACGACGGCGACGACAACAACGACGACGATGACGATGACGACGACGACGACGACGACGACGATGATGATGATGATGATGATGATGATGATGATGATGGTATGTATGTACGTATGTAGGTAGGTAGGTAGGTAGGTAGGTAGGTAGGTAGGAAGGTAGGTATGTAGGTAGGTATGTAGGTAGGTAGGTAGATAGGTAGGTAGTAGGTAGGTAGGTAGGTAGGTAGGTGTGTGTGTGTGTGTGTGTCTGTCTGTATGTATGTATGTGTGTGCGTGTGTGTGTGTGTAATTTTTGTTTGTTTTTTCTTTGTTTTTGTTTTGTTTTCTTTTGTGGTCCATCAAATATGTATACATAGTCACAAACATGCACACACACATACACTCACAGACACACACACACACACACACACAAACACATATTCTTAACACTATGTGTGAATGTGTTTGTGTATGTGTTTGTATAGGTGGGTGGATGGGTAGACAGGGCATTAAAGTATATGTTCTTCTGAGTGAATGATATCCTAATGTTTATTGAACAAATGTTAATTGTACTGATGATATAATATAGTGAAAGTATTTGTACTTTGCATATTTTTCTTCAGAATCACAATCATCATCAGAAGCCAACGCCATGAAAACAACATCAATGACGAAGGATATCATGACAACAACCATGTCCAGTAGGTCCAACCAGTTATAAAAGAACTCCTTCCTGTTAAGAAAAAAACAACAAAAAAAAACCAAATCAATTTGAAAAACATACCAAATTAGAAAAACATATCCATCCATCCAATATATCACAACACCATCCATCCATTAATTCATCCATCCATTCATCAAGCCATCCATCCATCCATCCGACCATCTCTGTTGATGTTGCTGTTCCAGCAACACTTTGGAATAAACCCCTTGATTCAAAGTCATGTAAATGTATTTACAGGTCTGTCCAAACTACTGAACATGCAGGGTGTCCCAGAGACGATGACCTCCAAAAAACAAGCATGGAAACAGAAATTGCTCAGAATAAAGCACAATTCTTTGAGTAAAATATACAAAGGAAAAATGGGGACATATGATTTCATGATTTATTACAAGATTTAATTATCCACATTTTACTATTTTAACATTTATGTTAAATTATTTAGGTACTCTACATGGTCTGCATACACTCAATGCATTTCTGTGCTCTGATGAAGTAATGCTGAGTGGCACCAGCATTCTCACACTATTGCGTTGTGATAGACTTCACAAGCTTTTCAACTCAATTTCTGAGATCATAAATCTTTCACATGACATGTGGTATGCTATATAACCCCAACAAGAAAATGCTGAAGGGAATACCTATTAATATTTAACTGAAGAGTGACTGATGGCATGATCATTCCTTTAATATAGCTGATGTAGCAATGCCTCCAAAGAAGCTGATAATTTATGTGAATGATATGGTGTCCTCATGACCAAACATGATTCCTGTCAAATTTGGTGCAAATTAGTGTGAAAATGGGAATGCTATAAATCGCTTTCTTGCTCTCATCGAATCTGGGACACTAGGTAATATGTTTGCAATTGTTGTGTCAGCGGAAAGGAGGAGTCATCTCAGGTCTCTTAGCTCTTCTCAGTCCAATCGTTTATACATACAAAAGCATATGTATATATACATCATAATAAATAAGATATTTACAATATTGGGTAACTTGCACAAGAAGTATAAGGAGAACAGACAAAGCTGTAAGATCAGATGATCCCGACAGTGTAAGGTTCTAAGTCAAGTAAGTCATTAATATATGAAAAATAGATTCATACAGTACTAGACAGAGTTGACATAGCGGGGGATTTGGGGTTGTATTTTATTTAGATGGTAGTTGAGAGGCAATATGGGTACATAGATGGATAGCTGCCAAGACAATTCAATCGAAAATAAAAGTAAAAATTACTGGCTTGGATATGTCTGCAAATGTGACACAATCAAAAGAGATATGATGATCAACAAACTTTCAGAAATAATAGATGAAGATGAAATACGCATATTCAAATTCCTTCTCAGCAAGACATCATTGAGTCTCAAAATTAAAGGTACAAGTAATACCAAATCATTCGACAGAAACATTGGAACACCTCAAGGAGAAAGCCTTAGCCCCGTACTTTTTATCATCTATCTTGAACATGCCTTATGAGATACAAGAAAATATATCAAATGGCCCACTCATAAAGTAGAAGCAACAATCCCACATAAAATAATATATGCAGATGACATAGACTTCATTTACAGTACATTCGTCGACATAGGCACCGTTCAAGATGTCCTGAAGAATTACAACTTATTAGTAAATATAGATAAAACAGAATTAACAACAATGTCACGTCAAGATGATGCCTGGAAAAAGGTTAAGAAATTAGGCTCACTGCTCTGTGACAAAGAGGATATTGAAAACAGGTAACAACTTTCCAAAGTAGCTCTCTACAAAGTGATACATATTTGGATAAGAAAAGACAAAAGTCAAGCAAAAAATGGAACTGAAATCATGCAATACATTTGTAAAATCTATTCTTATGTAAAACAGTGCAACATGGGGATTAATGAAAGTAGATGTAGATAAACTGGACATCTTCCACAGAAAGCAACTGAATATGGTCCAAGGAATAAGATATCCAACAAAAATTACAAAGAACTGTATAAAAATGCAATGAAAAACCAATTTCTTTCCAAATCTTAGAAGGAGATGGAGACTCTTTGGCCATATCTTAAGGCGTGACCCAGAAATTTCATCCAACAAATCCATGAACCTTTATTTTACTAATGTGGGGCCAAAAAAATGTAGGATATCCAGTCACCACACTGCCTATAACACTTCATAAAGATCTCAAAAGAATGCCGAATGAAAATATAAAGCTGTCATCTTATGAAGATCTCAAGACCATTAGAGAAATTGTAATTGATAGACAGGAATGGAGAGTCTTCTGCAGAAAAATAAGGAGAGCTGCTGAAGATGCAAAGTCAGATGACTATGTCAGCGTAAGGATTTAAATCAAGTACGTCATATGTATGTATATATTTCTAAAAGTCAGGCACATTCTTTTCATGCCAATGGCTCATTTGCAAAGTTACTGAGAGATAACATTGAAATGTGACTTACTCCATTCTTACTCATGGTTTTTTTTTTTTTTTTTCTACAGCTCCAAGTGTTCTCAATGTCCAGCTTGCCATTGAACACATTTATCCTCTTGTCAATGAGTTCAAAATGGATGTATCAAAAGTTGACAAAAAGGTATATATTACTTTTGTACATACTGTACCAAACGTTCACTGTGTATCAAAAGAAATATAAATTAAGTATGGTATGCTGAACTTTATTAGACACCTTTGAGTTGTCAATTAAACATTTGCAGTGATCGGCAGTATTTGCCTTTTGCATCTACACATCTTGAATCTTTTGTATGACCTGAAAAAAAACAACAAACAACAAACAAACCGAAAGCTACAGCCTTTGAGCAGTGTGAAAACGTTTTGCTGTAGACATGCAAATGCGTTTAGATTGTTGTAACAAACAACAGGATAAAAAAGATAAAAATTGTCTACTATAAAGACAAAACAAGACAGTGAATTTTCAGGTTTAAGCCCTTCTCTAGACAGCAATATGAAGTAAAATGACAATAAAAACGATAATTGTTACAATTAATCTAATATTATATAATTGATAAACCAAAATAAATAAAGGAAAAGAAAATTGTTTAAAGTAGAAACAAACTTCATTCAATCCAATATATCTCTACCCTACGGAAGCTAAGTTTCCTGCTTAACTTTATTTAGCTATCTTTTGTTTACTTTTTCTAATTTAGTTAAAAAGCAATATTTTAGTGTGAAAAGTGTACACATAGCCAATGTATTTTGAATATTGTAAGGCTGCACCATGATATATTTTGTTTATATATTGAATAGTCTTTGTCTAGATCTAAAGCCATCTGAACGGGCTGCAAAGGGCAAAGAATTTGGAACACACTGTATACTACAGTACACAAAGACTTGTGATGAGAAAATTGTTTTTAAAAAATTCAGTGCCTCTAAAAAACTTTAAAAATTGCATGTTCATTAATTTATTGCCCCTAAAAAGAGAGAAGAAAGAAAATAAATATATATATATTTGTTGGTATAGAAAATATAAGCTTTTTTAAAAAAAATATTTGAATTGTTTTTCATTACAATTGAAAATAACATGCTGTAGACTAGGGGAACAGATAGACAGGAAGTGCAGCTATAAAAGTAATAAGCAATAAGAAATTCTTCAAAATGTAGCATCATATTGACTGACTCCTATCCTGTTTTTCATTTCATTTCTAATTCTCTAGAGAAAAAAAAAAAGCCTTTGCCTGGACATCTAATTGCCTTCTATTGAGTTTTTCTCATTTTTTTCTTACAGCTTGTTCAATCACAACAGAAATATATCAAAAGCCATGGTCTCATAATGTCAAATTCTGATCAGTGTGACGAAAACGAAGAAGATGAAGATGACTTTGCTGATGTGGATGACGACTCAGATTTGTCTGATGATTTTGAAAGTGATTTGAGTCAAGATTGAATGTGTGTTGTGGAACTGATGACACTGTAACATAGCTGAGGATCATTTTGTGTGAATTAATATCTGGCAACTAGCTTTTAAAAGTTTGTCATGTCATGTCATCCAGTGTATATATGTAAAAAATAAACAAAACATAGAAAGCGCCCAAAATTACAAACACATCACAGATTATGAATGGTTATCTGTTGTTCCAACTTGCATGCCAGTCTTTAGAAGTTCTGTATGTATGTATGTTCCATTGATCATATCATATCATTTTTGTAAATAAATATCGTAATCCGTTATCTCATGATGTGGCAAGTGAAGATGAAAAAATATATTGAGCACTATGATAAAGATGTGTGACTTCCAATGCAGTGAGTAGCAGTCAAGCATAATAAGCTGAGCTGCTTGTCAAGGACAGTATAGTTTTTATGCATATTGCATGCCATGGAGATGATAGAAACCGGCTTTGCCATAAAGACTTTTTTTTTTTTTACAGACTTATGTGAGGATCTGTTATGTGGCTCAACTCAGAAGTCACTAGACCTCTTTTGAATTTCCCAGTTTCCTCATTTCCTTTACTTTACTTCATTTGTCTGTCTTTGTCCCCTGCATATCATCCAGATAGGGGAACTCATTATTGGTTTATTTTGTTTATGATAGCCATTTACTGCTGTAGATTTTACCAAACTTAAAAAAAAAAAAATTGTGAGTGCAAGATTATCTCAAATTTAGATGGGGTTCTTTCCATACAAAAGTCTATACATATATATATTCATACATAGTTTTCGCGAGAGTGGTTGGGAAGCAGCCTAACCGGGCACTTAGACAGAGTGGGCACTCAAGTGATATCGACCCTGTGGCTCCCAAGAGGTCTGATTTTCATTATCTTTAGCTTGGGTTTTCAAATATCATGAAGTTTACGACGCATCTTCAACGTCAGGACAAAGATAATCTTGTTGAGTTTTTAAATCACTTTTTTAAGTTTTAGTTTACGAGCCGTGCCGCCAATTAAAAAAAATTCAAAGACGCCCCTCTTCACAGCCAGTCAGTGATCATTTTGTTGTGACAGGGAGAGACTCGAGTGCAATGTGTTGCGTAGACAGTTATTCATTTTAAGAACTTGTTAAGACACTGCATGGGCTGCTGAGCATGTCCCTTCACCGACATACAAATCTAGGCCACACCTTTTGTGTCGCATTAACAAATTTGATTGACTGGACAGTGGACCAGCAAGGGGGCATTTATTTGTTGTCTCTTCCAGACTCGAGGGGGTGGGAAAACTGAGCGTGAGGGACGGCTTTTGATACCCTAGCAAACTCCAGACAAATGTTGATGATTACTTTATCTGAAGTAAATTGGTATTTCATAGATTTTCTGATTGACACCATGCTGACATATCAGGCACTAAGGCGGCACATGGCTTCAAAGGCAGGCACTTCAGAGAGTGACAATTCTGATATTAAAAAGTTGGTTTTGTCAAAATAGCGGGCATTTGGGCAAAACAGGCATTCAGCCGGAGGGCACTCTCACGAAAACTACTGTATATTATATATATATAAATTCATAGAAAAAAAATGATGATAACTTTGTGATATTGGCACTCAATAGGGAGAGTCAGCATAGATTTATTTCATAATGGTATAATACATCTGCTTTCAAAAACCTTATTTCTTTTTTTATTTTTATTTTGTTTTGGTGTTTTGTTTTGTTTTTTTTGTATGCTTTTTTTTCTTTTGTTTTTTGTTTCTGAAAGTGATGAAATAAACAAGCACCCTTTAATCACCAAGACCAGTCAATTGTGGTGATTTTCTTTGTACGTTTTGCTGCTGTACCTGACAGGCTTTCCATTTCTCTAATCTGTGACTCTTGATTTAATTTTAATGCTATTGTGATGAACGATGATTCTGAATGGCAGGGGTTTTTGTTCTTATTTATTTTCCCGCCTTACTTTTCATTTGTCTTAGTTTTGATGCAAAGCATGAATCAACCTTGTACTTATTTTTTATTTGAAAGGTATTAAGCATGAATGTTGTATTTTGTCATTATCTTTTTTTTTTTTTTAAATATAAACCCTCCTCTACTTGCTTGAGAAATTGCTGAATATTTAACATTGTTTTTAAGCGTTATTAACTTTTTTTTTTTTTTTTAACCATTCTTCAACACGAAAATATGGCAAGATAATTCATGTTTGTGTGATAATGATTAGAGTAAATAAAGAATGATAGAAATTCTGATCATTATATAAGAATAAAGAGCCTATTTGCATAGTTTTAAGTTTGTCTTTTGATCTCGTCATAATCATATTTGAAAGTTTGTAGATTATATATATTTTGAGCAGACTGGTAGGTGATTCTTACCCTCATAAAGTACAATATTAGCAAAGAAAAAATCTTTGATGTTGACATTTTCTTTCCACAAAAGTATCAAAATCTAAGAATGCACCAGAAATTCTGATCAAATTATCAAATTGAGCCTCTTTTGCCAAAACAAATGATCTTTATCTTTTACCTTACAAAATGAGAGTATAAATGTGATAGATAAATGTCAGATTCTTGTGAACTGTATCTTGTACATATATATATAAATATAATGAGAATATTGAGAATGTTCATTTTTGTACTACATTGATAAAGGTGAATTAGATCCGATCAAATTGAAGACAAGATGGACACATTTTATACATAAGTCAGTTTATTCCACATATCAGATCTGACTTCTGTGTGATGATACAACACTTTCGTAGTGGTGCACTCAGGGTATTAAAATTAAAGTGGAACTGCTTGTCTTGAACTCTAGTCTTTATTATTTCGTTTTCACTATCTACTGTATTGATTGATCCATAGTGAATAATTAGTCAGAGGTCTTTTCTTCCACCCAAGAAGCTAAAGCTTACCTGCACTCACGGACATATATATTAGTATTAGTTTGAAGCAAGAGTGAGTGAATATAATTATAGTAGCTTATAGTTGACTTAACTCGTAATAGTATTGCCCTCTAGAAATCATTCATAACCTTACTCATTTCCACTGTGTTTAAAAAATTGGTAGCCACCATAATTCCCAAATTGGTTTTCAAGCTTAGCATGGATCATAAATTCATTAAAATCACAAGCTAATCCTACAAAAAGTATAAATCCAGACTTGTAAATTCCCAGGCAAAAGTTGGCTTTCTGCGACTTCCACCATTTTCCATTTTATTGCATTGTTACACCTGCAGATTTTCCCACACCTTAAAAATGTTAGAGAAAAAAATGTTTCCCCCTGCCCACAGTTCTAGAGTAGAGTAAAATGAAGCGCTTCACATTTCACTCTTCCCCAGCTTAGCTGTGCTAAGTGGCAAGCATGTGGTGTGTTGAGGCTGGCTCACAAATGCTCCACAAGGCCGCTTTTTGGCCCCACCTGACCCGTGGCTGCACATTGTCAAATAAATCTATTCGTAACAATACTAATACCTGCTCCAGTCAAAACTGAGTGAAAAAGTTCCAGTTATTTTAATGACATAAGTAAGGCAAAAGTCAAAATATATGATGCCTCAACTTGAACCTTGTCCTGGAAATATATTCATTAGATACACAGTTTGTTTTTGTTTGTTAATGATAGGCACAGAGGCCTTAGGGACTTGTTTTTTGACTGATTTGATCATTCATTCATCATTGCTGTTAAAGTCATATTTCTAAAAGTGTTGTTCAAGTTCTTGTGTGTCTTGAGAAAGTGAGAAATTTTCCCAAAATTGGTCTGCTGATTGATACTAGTAGTCTGCAGTGCTTTACCTTGGATAAGATCGAGTTGTAGAGTAGTTTGCAGTACTTTCCTTGGATAAGATTTAGATAGAGTAATTTGCAGTGCTTTCTTCTTTGATTAGATCTATATTCTGCATCTGTATATTTAAATTTGTTATTGTCGCTATAATGACAGGATTCCATAAACTGCAACACTAAATTACCAATCAGGCTATTGAACTGTTGATCAATTATAGTAGTGCAATATCATCTTGGATGGTTTAGTGTTTTCTTTCAGGCTATTTTGTCATTTACATGTCTGAGTACGTAACTGTGCAATTATATTGAACAATTTATTGAATTCTAACCTTCAGTGCAAAATTAAAATAAAAATGTGAAGGAAAAAGAAATGTCATTAAATTAACTGGAGAACAGTGTCTTCCTTAAAAAAAAATCACTGTGATTTTAATAACTGTCAAATCTGGCTCCGTATTTTCTGTGAGTCTGAGTCAACTGATTTCCTCTTCCTTATCGTACTTCCTGTGGACACTTTGATTTATATTTTATATGGAGTCTATCGATTGTGTATTTCTTTTCCCACATTGATTAGATGTATTCATGTTTTTATAGTATGTACCCTTCAATGCATTGTTTACTTTTTGTTTTATTTTTAGTCCCCTAAAAGTCCATTTATTTATACTTACTGCATTCTGTCATTTTCAAATTAAATGAAAGTTGAAAGATAGTTATGTTTTTTGCCATCACTTTGAATAAAAAATGTGTTACGTGCTGGCCCCCACTTGTTTTCTGTTCTCACCAGGGCAATATCGTTCACAAAGGTCACTTGAATCACTAAAGACATTTTGATTTTGAGTGTTTACTTAAGGCCTCGAAAGTATCTAGAAGCTTTATCACATTAGACTTAAACTGCTTTAATTCAATAAGAGAATGCCTGAATTGAATAGAAGCTGAATGAATGGATAACATCTGTTGCATTTTTTTTTTTTTTTATTGAAAATTTGGACACTAGTGAAAATACTGCCACTTGACATGTATACTTATTTCACTTTTACCATATCCAAACATCTGAACTGAAATCGTACAAACCTAAAGTGCTATAACTGCTCATAAAAAAAAAAAAAAAAGAATATGAATTAGTGTGATTCTCAATTGGAAGAGAGCTAAATGTTTTTTTTGTCTTCATTCATTCATTGATGTTTCTGTCCATCCACACATTAATGCACTGAAATTGACTGCTTACATAAAAATTGTACATTATTTTTCAGTTTATAATCATTGTGTGTATAAAACTTTGTACTATCAATACCATCATTGCTTCACTTATGTTTGACTCTCCACAGACCACAAACGTTATTTATTTCTCTTAAAAAAAAAAAACAAACTAAACAAAAAACAATCATCAGAATTAGTAAACTCATCACATCACTATGAAATAGTATAATTGTAGATTATAAAACATCTACAGTGTAATCCACTTAAAATAACCTCATAGCAATGAGAGGAACTGGTTTATATTTATATCTTAACACCATGGCAAGGAATTTCGAGAAAGACGCTATACACAAATATGCAGTTTTCTGGCATATAATCTATTTCATAGGGCTCACAATTACGACAGTAGAGGGTCTATCTAGAAGTAGTTGTAGTAGTAGATCATCGATGACCTAGACACTGATAACTCAATGAAACTTGTATAACCTGGAAGCAAGAAATCCTTGAGTTCGTATTACATAATAGGTAAATACTGTCAAATTTGTAAATAGGTGAAATGTTAAAGAACCAGTGGAATATAGTACCTCCAGTGTGCTTTTGCAGCATTATAGCTTTATCTTATAGTCATTAAAATGCTTCTAAACGAGTTATCATAAGTAAATTACCCAGTGTAGGCTTTCATGACATAAGATTCATATAGCAATAGCTTTCATCTAATGTGATGCATGATTTCTTGATTTTTTTTTTTTTTTTTAACTTAACAGTACAGGCGTTATTTCAATTCTTAATAAAAAAAACAAAAAACAAA
>JBBPDF010483948.1:0-10544 GCA_037974715.1 Lomanotus vermiformis | reverse complement strand
ATAATAATAATAATAATAATAATAATAATAATAATAATAATAATAATAATAATAATAATAATAATAATAAAGTAACATAAAAATAGGTATATGTACATAACACATGAAGGATTGTTTTGTGGTAAATAATGATTTTACATTTTGAAAAGAAGAAAGAAATAGAAAGCAACAATGTTTTAGGCTGTGTGCAATGTTACTGTATTGTTTTGTTTGCATACCTACCTTTTGCTATTCTTTTTCTTTGATCAGTGTTGAGTTAGATAGCGGAATGCAAGTCTCAGAAGGTCTCTCTTGTTTTTGGACCATGAGATATTTATTTTCTTGATTGAGTTTATTTTAATTTACAGTAATGTCCTTTTACAGACATAAGACATCATATAGCTATATAGGTATCTGTGTTCTATTTTTCCTCTAGTTGGCAGCTTTGAGGAGGGAGGTTGAGCTTCGCATGAAAGCCAGTGTCAAGGAGGGGCAGACTGTGAGCAACCAGGTGAGCTTGGCGTCACGGTGATGAGAAGGAGCATTTCCATGTTCCTTGGGCAACTTTTGGTGCCTCACAGGAGGTGCAACAAACTCGATGACTTTTGCATTTTATTCTAATGGTTTAGACAAGTAGCAGTCTGATGCAAATGGTTGTCTGAAATTAATTTTAAAGTTCGTTTTTTGTATGAGTTTTATATCATTTTTGTTTTGTTGTTGTTGTTGTTGTTGTTGTTGTTTTTTGTTTTTTTTTTGTTAGAGGTTCTGCAATTATCTGTGAAATCAAATTTGAGGGCACATCAAGTGAATATCGCTGCATGATATGCTTATAGTAGGCAGGATTTGAAACATAATGTACATGAAAATTTATGTTGAGTGCTTCATGAGACATATTGTTTGAGAAGGATCTTGAAATAAGGTTATGTATGTGTTTGTAGAACCACATGTAGTGACTAAATTCTGCGTGTTTGTCTTCTTGACAGTGCATCTCGATGAGTGTCAAAGGGCCAGGACTGCAGCGAATGGTGCTGGTGGATTTGCCTGGGATTATCTCTGTGAGCAGTGACATCAAAACAACGTTATTTATGATTATAAGGGCATTGCTCGTTTGTATCTTTATCTACAAAGCTACACATGCAGTGGCAAATTTAATTGAGCATAATATATAAATAAATGTAGACGCATTGTGAGTGTAGCCCCTTTACAAAGAAAATAGAATAATTTATATAAGGGGAAGAATGAATCAATGAAACTTTTGATTTTAATAGGGCTCCTCTTTGTGTCTGATATTCAAACATGATTAAGCCTAAGATCAACAACATCGTTGGAGGTAAATTTCTTTGATTAGTAAATTCCTTTGATAAGCAGTCAGTCTTATTGGTCTGTCTCATCTTGCTTTTGTTGTTGTAAGTAGACACCCCCTCTCCCTTTTTTTCCCTTTTCTTAATACTAATATTTTTATCATTCACAATCATCATGTGACATACCACTGTTACTCATTTTTGGTCTCCCAGACTGTCACAAATGAAATGTCTCCCGACACAAAAGACTCAATCCGTCAGATGTGCCGAATGTACATGGAAAACCCGAACTCTATCATTCTCTGTATTCAAGGTCTGTTTGTCTGTCACCTTAATTTTAACCTCTTTTTCTCTGACATTATCTTCATGGTCATCAATGTTAAGGTAGTAAGAAGATGACAGAAAAATGTGTCAAATTATTGTTAAAATTTATCATTGCTACACATTTTAATGTAATTAATTTGCTTGAAGCTTTTTATGTCGTTTGAAGCACACAATATCTTCCATATTGATGGGTTTGAGATAGTATGCATTGATGACAATGTTACTGTCTCCTTAAGTCTAATTATCCAATGAGAAGAAAAATTTGTTGTCAACCTTATGAGATGAGCATCTTGTGCATTTATTTCAGTTTACTATATTTATTGTTTGTGTTATTTATTGCTAAGCTACCTGTGGAGAGTTGTACAATGTTTCGTTTGATCAGGGTTTGATTATGTCTCACCTTAGCAAGGAGTTAATTTTCCAGGGGTGCATGTGTTTGTGTGTGTATGTGTGGGATTGTGTAGAGAGGGGTGTGTAGTTACGTGCTTAATTATAATTTACTCCTTGTTTCCAGTATTCCTGCTTTTGGTGATTGCAATATGAGAGATATATAAGATACATATTCCATTGTTCCCGTGAATGGCTGAGATGTTTTGATATAGACATAAATCCTTTTGCAGATGGATCGTTAGATGCCGAGCGCAGCAACGTCACTGATTTAGTCAGCTCCATGGATCCGAACGGGAAACGAACCATTTTTGTGCTGACCAAAGTTGATCTCGCTGAAACTTCCCTCTATGATCCTGACAGAGTAAAAAATAATTTTAGTTTTTATTTTTATTTTTTTTTTTACTAAGGCATGGTTCTGTAATAAAAAAAATAAACATTATGAAAATCTCCACCATTATGACAAGACTAGCAGTGAACAATTTTTTTTTATTATTAAAACTCTTCATTAGGGAAATAACAAAAAAACAAAAAAGCAAAAAAGCAAAAAAAACAACAACCCAATCCAAAAAAAACAAACAAACGAAAACAAAGCAAAACAAATCAAACCCCAAATTCAAATAAGGAAAATTGACAATTAAAATAGGAATTGTATTTAATATTATGAAATTTTCCTACATAAATTCATTTTGAAGTGTGGTGTTATTTTTTTTATTTTGTTAATTTAAAGTAACTATTGTAATAGTGCAACATAAGGAATTTTGAGCTTTGTTTATAGTTGATAACTTGTCAACACTTGACTGCAACCAAAATATATCATTTGTCTTTTCCAGATAAGGAGTATCCTAGATGGCCGGTTATTTCCAATGAAAGCTCTTGGCTATTTTGCTGTCGTCACTGGCAAGGGAAACAGCAATGACAGCATAAGTGTCATCAAAAACTATGAAGAAAACTTCTTCCGTCAGTCACGCCTTTTCAAAGACGGGGTGTTGAAGCCAACGCAGATGACAACCCAGAATCTTAGCATGGCTGTGTCGGAGACGTTTTGGAGGATGGTGAAGGAAAGCGTGGAGCAACAGGCAGACGCTTTCAAAGGTAGATCTCGAGAGAAGCATAGTTATTGCCTCTGACAACACTGGGAAATTGTTATTTGCTTATCCAGTTATAAAGAAATGTCCATCGCTATGTACAGCATTCATTTTATCTTTACATTACCTAAAATTCCTGCTACATTCATGTACTTCTCTGGCCATTGACTGGGAAGCTGTCACACATTGGTGCTCAGCCTGTAGGAGATTATATATTTGAATCAAATGTGGCTTTCTGATGTTATATTGAAGGCATTTACTAAAAAGGAAAGAAATATTTTTGATCATTTAGTCCTATTGAAATTCACGGCTGCCACTGCAAGGAAAACTGTATAACCTTTTCATTTTATTTTGTTGAGATTGCGTTTTTTAACTTTTTAAAAAAAATTCAAAAAAAATTTTTTTCAGCGTTACGGTTCAACCTTGAGACAGAATGGAAGAACACATTTCCCCGCATTAGGGAACTTGATAGGGTAAGGAGCCTTTCTCCCACATCGCATGTCAGATTTTCTTGGTTGAAGCAAAGGTTTTATTTTTTTAGGAAAGTAGCTTGAAAATTTTTGCTTGATTTGTCATTGTCTCTTTATTATTTATTATTTGAAATGATAAATGTAATTCTTAAATAATAAGATGAAACTATCACATTTTTTGTTTGTAATGCGACTCTGGGATAGTGGTCATAGACTGTTATTATGTCGTAGATCTGAGCCATATCTTTATGATTAAATTCGATGTCAGATTTATTACTGATAAAGGTTTAGATCTCTTCATTAGTAGAAAGGTCCTGGTTTCCATTATTTTAGGAGGTAGATCTGTGAATCTGGTTTAGATGTACGAACAGATAAATTATTTTAGTTTACTCTACTTCTTCTGTTTGTAGTATTTATTGGTAAGCTTCATATGGAGAGTTGTCTGTTCCAACAAAGGGAGGGGATTTATTTCAGATGTGGCTGTGAGATATACACACAAACTCTGGCTGGGATGTAACACAAAAGGAAAGCCAACACACATATTGTTATTGCAAGGTTTTCAGAAAAGAACAGTCTCTTAAATTTATGGTCTTGAATTTTGCATTGGATATCATGAAGAAGTCTTGAATTGTGTCAGTATATTTTGTATTTACCCCAAATCATTTTGTAGATTTCTGTCATGGCAGTTTTCTGTAGCAAGGCCTGTTATAATTTTTTAGTTTTTTTTAATTTGACTTTTTTCTTTTTTTTTTTCTTTTTCCTTTTTAACAGGATGAACTGTTTGAAAAATGCAAGGGAGAAATTTTGGATGAAGTGATAAATCTGAGCCAAGTTACAGCCAAAGAATGGTGAGTAATTTTTTATTTTATTTTATTGCTTAATTGTCACCCCTGTTTTGTTCCTTTGATATGTCTTTTATGGCAATGTCTTTGTGTTTTCATGCGTCATGATGGAACTGCGAAACAATGTCTTCAACTATATTGAACTGTTTTGGAGTGGGGCATTGTCATTAAGTTTATTGTCTCTGTGGTTAAAGCCATTATTCACACACAAATAAACATGGGGTATACTTAGAAACACATTCAATTTTTATTTTCTTTGTTTATTTATCATTCCTTTCCATTCTAGATTTTTTTTGTGTGTTGTTTTTTTTTTACGATACAAACCATAATAATCAGTCTAAGATGTTGCATCTAAAAAAAACAACAACAACAAAACAACCAACAACAAAAAATGAAAAAGAAAAAAATACAAGTATTAATTTGAAACCAGACCACCCTCACCCGTCATTGGTAATTTTAATGAACATTAAGTTCAATTTCTAAAATTGAAGGCAAAGAGAACTAAACACAAGCAACCAAGAGATGAATAGACATTTTCTTCTCCCTTTTTGTTGTTGTTGTTTTTTTTTAATATCAACTGGGAGTAAGTAAATAGTTGTGATTTGCATTGAATGAAAAAAAGCACTAGTAAATAAGTATGTTAGTAAAGCAGTTGCCACACATTTGTGCATCCATAAATTTTCTTATGGATTTTAATACATTTCATTAATCTGTTGGTGGAAGCCAGAGGCAGATGCTTTGGTGAACATGGACATCCATGGTAGCTGTAGCAATTCAATATTCCAAGGACAAACCCATATAAGTAGTCCACGAGCTGATCCTTAGTAGCATGCAGTCTTCTTCAGTGGGTTCCATGTTATATCTAGACATGTACTCATTGTAGTGATGTGGTCCTCTATATTAATGTAGATGTACGGTATGACATATTCTAATAATTGAAGCCACCCCCTTCTGTTTCCACAGGAAAAGTGTCAGGTACCTTTGGGCGTTGGTGCTTCGTCATTTGAACATTTCTCTTATTTGAAGCACCGTAATTTTTGCCTTTGAAGGATATTATGTTGGAATGACTTTGAAATTAGTTTCTTTCTTTTCTTCTCTTCTCTTTTACCATTAAGAAATGTTTGAGATCCATTGATTTGTAACTTTGTTTGTTGGGTAAGAGCCGGCATGAATGAGCTAAAGGAAAGATTTACATGATAAATGAGATTTATAGAACTCAAGTGGCATCGTATAAATGGTAGGGGATGATTGACTGGCTTGAAACTGCTGGGTGTGTGATTCCTTTTCATCCTCATCATTTCTTCATGCCAGTATCTCTTTGGCTGTTGCTTTTTCACCCTCAACTTGGATTTGATTTCAGTGAGACCTCAAGGTGAATTTGACTGCATCATAAAATTGTGAGACTGAGAAATTGCTGTTTAATCACTTCCTACATTTTTATTTTGTGTCTGATATCAGTCCTTCTCACAGTTGTGTAATGCTCTCCAAGCCATAACTGCCTAATCATATCTTTGGTTTCTTACAACAAAGCGGCGTGCCCGATGAGTTTCAACGAGTTTCAGATTTAATTTTGATTTAAATAGTTCCAATTCGATTTAATTTTTTGTTTCCAGATGACATCATCGTTCCTGTCCTTTTTTCAGATTCATTTCAAGCTTTTGGGAAATGTCTTTTCCTTCTCTTTTTTTTTTTTCAATCTTTTAAATTCCTTCATGATTTTTAAAATTTGTTTTGTTCCCATTATATTTTTAGTCATATTTTACTCATTGATTTTGTTCAAATCACATTAACTGATGTTTTGCAGAATTTATTAAATGTAGAGAGAGAGTCACTGTGAGTGAAGGAGTGTGGGATGGAAATATACTTTGGCTTTTTTTTTGCATATTTGTGTGTGTTTGAGTTTTTTTTTTTCTGTTTTTGTTTTTGCTATCTATGGGCCAAAGAGACAATTTGATTTTTGAATGTGTGTGTTTGCCATTAGCAGACTATGAATGCCTTTCATGATTCTTTTCTTGTTTTGCTAAGACAGACGTCTATTACATTTGAGAAAGTTTTTACGGTGAACAGAACATGCAGTAGCCAAATAAAGAAAAAATAAGAAGAAAAGAAAAAATGAACCAATTTGACATTGTTTTTGTTTTCTGTGATTTCACTGTCACTAATGCTGCATTTTTCTATTCAACCCCCGGTTGTAGGGAAGATGCTTTCTCCAAGATTCTATGGGAGAAGACAGGGACATTCATCATAGAGAACATTTATCTTCCTGCTGCCCAGGCCAGGGATTCAGGGTAAAGCTGGCAACTTACCAAGAATGCTGGTTTTTTCATGTTATTGAATCCATCTTTATCTATAATTTTTAAATCCCCCTTCTTGCCTCCCTTTATGCCCTAGGATTTTAACAAGGCAAACATTAGGCATGTTCTACTCAAGTGCAAATGTCTTATCTGAATCTATTCCCACCTGGTCCATATTTTAGAGCAAAGGCTGTTTTAGAGGTTGATCCCCTGCCATCTCCACTCTTCATTCCTTTTGAAAACAAAATTCCATCTGTTGGTCCGTCAATCTCTAATTGATAGTAGGTGACCTTTTGGAAATGAGCCACTTCGACAAGAAGCATCATGTAACCAATGGAATTGCTTTTATGTTTAAAATTATGTTGCAATAAGATAATTCAGTGTTGATCAGTTTATTCAGAGGAATAGAGATAAAATATTTCACCCCCACCCAAAAAAAAAAAAAAAAAAAAAGAGAGAGAAAAAAAGCAATGCATAGACCGTATTGCTTGGTGCTGTATTGATTTTTAGCTTCAATAGATGAGTGTAGTGTCAAAAGATGTCCTTCTGTTTTTCACCGCAGGTCTTTCAACACCACCGTAGACATCAAGTTGAAGCAGTGGGCAGACGTGCAGCTTCCAAAGAAATGTGTTGAGGTTTGTCACAAAGTTAGAAATAAATTCTCCTTCCTTTCTAAGGGTCATCAGCTGTTCTGCTGCATGACTAATTTTGTTTTATTTTTAGTCTCAAAAATGTTAATCTTTGAATAAAAATGAAAAGCAAACAAGTTTTATTGGCGACATTGCCTTTACGGGCTTACCCATAACACGCATTTGATCAAGCCGCTGACTAGATGAGACACTGTGAGAAGGAGGCTTTTTTTTATTTTTTTTTTTTTTATTAAACCTGGACATTAACCCTTATCATTCTATTCTAAATGTTTCATTTTGTTTGTGGTGGAAGATAAAAGTAAAGTTGAAAGGAGAGAAGAGAAAACTTAGGTCAACGGGGAATGTTTAACTTAGATCCACTGGCAAATGTTTTGATTTCACTGTATTTGATTGGCTTGGTATTATTATTATTGTTATTATTATTATTATTATTATTATTATTATTATTATTATTATTATTATCATTTTATGATGCATGTCAGAATGACGTTTGGATTATTGCAGTTTAGATACCCTACTCTGCATGACTGATATGACCAAAAAATGTTTAACACAAATGAGCAGTCAACTATGACCTGGAAAATTGAAATCGTGTTGCAAGTGTCAGGGAATTGACCTGTAAAAGTTATGAATAACCCAATGTTTTTGAGGTTTTTTTTGTTTGTTTTCCTGTTTAGATTGGCTGGGACACGGTCCACCAGGAGTTCACCAACCTGATGGAGCAAAGCAAGAAGCACAAAGACTATGACGAGGTGTTTGACCAGCTGAAGGCAGCGGTTGTCCAGATGTGTAAAAACAAGCACTGCTGGGAAGGCAAGGCGGAGGACAGCCTGGTGAGTACGCCAAGTCTGACACAGCAGCCGCGGTTCTTTATCAGTGTGACCCGATGATGAGATCTGTAGGATTTCTTGGCTGTTTTTTTTTTTTTAATGTGATTGCAGTGATTAGCAGGAGTTCTTAAGTGGTTTGATTTTTTTTTCATAGCAGTCAAATTAGCATATGCCTATAATGAAGAAGAGAGAAGAACTGGAATGCCTTGTTATGATTGGAAGACTGGAGGGAGAGAGAGATAGTGGAAGATAAAGAGAGAAAATGAATGCTGAATGTCTGGATGGGGATGGAGAGTTGCATTGTCGGCAACCAGATATGGAGATGTTTTGAAGGACAGGATCACCAATACCTAGATGTTGGGCACATGATAAGATGTTGATGATGACAGTGTTGATGATAACAACAATGACGATAATTGATGATGATATATTTGGTTCTCCTTTTTTAGTGCGTTTGTATCTATATCCCCATATAAAGCTCATCATTTCCATTCAAATTTTATCCATTAATCAAACTTCATTTGAAGTGCTGTTTAGCCTACACTTCATTTGGTGCTTGACTTTGTGTCTCCAGAGAGTGATCCAGCTGAATACATTGGAGGACCGGTCTGTGCCGGACAAAGAGCAGTGGGATCGGGCTGTTCGTTTCATGGAAGAGACGATGAAGGGAAAATTGGAGCAGAGTAAGAAAATTGACGTAGTGCTTGTTGTGAATCTGTATTTATACGTTGCTGACATCCACACGCCGGCATTGTCACGAGGGTGAGGGATATGCAGTGCGCTAATGTTTTTGGCTTCTGGCTTTGGCCAAAGCTGCCTTGAAGCTGTTGGTAGTTTTTTTTTGGTGAACGATGGCTGTCATCTAATTTGTTCAATCAGTATTTTGTTTTGGGATAGTAGGAGTGGCGGTATTGGTTTGTGTGTGTTTCAGGGACACATAACAAAATGCCACAGTGGAGAGCTCAAAGTGAATAATAAACAAGATAAGTTAGATAAAAAGTTTCCACTATAAAGACAAAACAGAACATTGAATTTTCGGGTTAAACCCTTCTTGAGACAACGGTAAGTAGTAAAATGACAATAAAAACAATGACTGTTACTGTTGATCTAACATAATTAATAAACTAAAATGGAATAAGTAAATAAAAGATACCTAATGTTATAACTTAATAAATTGGCCTTGGTATTCCCACCTGGACTTCAATCAAGGCAACACATCTCTACCTTACCGAAGCTAAGCTTTCTTTTTCCCTTTATATAGATCTAGATGTCTTTTGTTTATCTTGCACTGTGGATATTTTAATTTTTCAAGGTTCATTCCTTTTATGTTCTTTCGCCACTTTTGCTGTGCAAAAGCAAAGGAACATCTATTTTTTCAACTCTTTTTTTTTTTTGTCTTCTTTAATTTGGGATAGTTTGGAGGCGAGATATTGACTAATTTTCTTGTGAACATTTATTTTTGACTGCCAGCCGAGAGAGAGCTTGAGAAGATGACTGGTCCCAGTCTGGTCAAGCAGTGGATGAGTTGGGTCAAGAGGACAGACGACAATTCAAGGTTCAAGGCCATCCGCAATGAGCTGGAGAAAATGCTGTCTGCCAGCCCTGTATGTATCGTTGACCAGTTTGTGTGTGTTTTGTTTTGTGTTTTTCCAATGCTTTACCAGCCCATTTCATTTATGAGATTGACCAAAACAAAAACCTCCATAAAAGAGAGGGTTGGTTGGATTTTTTTGTTTTGTTTTTGTCTTTGTTTTTTCCCCCCACATCCGAAATATGTGAATTCTCTGTCATACGTTTATCAGAACCTAGAGGAGCATTTTATTTAATTCTGCCAGCATTTAGAAATCTTTGTGGCATTTTGCCCATTTCAAGGAAGCTCAATTAATATCACTATTGTTTTTTTGTGTTTTTTTTTATATGGGTTTTGTTTTTCTTTTTTTCATGGTCAATCCCCTATGGAGCCTGGTGTTTTGACACTTACTTCAACTTCCTGTGTCAAATTGATTTTGGCATGGCACAAACAGGCAGAAAAACTCTGTCATACAGATCTATTTGTAGTGCACCGTAATGAAACTCAATTTCCTCCCTGTAGGAACACTCCAGCCATCTTGCCTCGGATGAATTGACGACTGTCAGGAGGAACCTCCAGAACCAGAACTTCGAAGTGGATGGAGAAATGGTCAGCACACTGTTTCTTATTGTGACATCCTTGTGAAATTTCATTGTTGTCGTCGTCAAAAATGTTGTTCAAAATTTAGACTCACAATCAAGTTAGGTCCAATGTTCCGGATGGGCATATATATTAAACGCCACAAAAACTAAAGAACTGGTGATAGACTTCAGACGCTTCAAAACAGCAATGGACCCGTTATTAGTCAA
>JBBPDF010482843.1:0-10545 GCA_037974715.1 Lomanotus vermiformis | reverse complement strand
TTTCCCCACCCCTCAGAGTCTGGAACAGGTAACAAATGAATGCCCCCCTCGCTGGTCCACTGTCCAGCCAATCAAATATACCCTAGATTGGACGTCGATGAAGAGACATGCTCAGCTGTTCAATGACGCAAGACTGCCCATGCCTTGTCTTAATAAGGTGGTTGGTTAAAACGAATGACCGTCTACAGATTTACGCAAGACAATGCACTCGTGTCCCTCCCCATCGCGACAAAATGATCACTGCCTGGCTGTGAACAGGAACAGGGGTGTCTTTGAACTTCTCGAAATAGACGGCTTGTAAACTAAAAATTGATTTCAAACTCAGCAAGACGATTTTCATCCACACATGACAATCACATATTAAGATGTGTGAACAAACTACAAGAGATTTAAATACTCCAGTTAAAGATATTGAAAATTAGACCTCTAGGGATCCACAAGGTTGATATCGCCTGAGTGCCTGCTCCGCCTAAGTGCCCGGTTAGGCTGCTTCCCGACCACTGGGCACTCTCGCGGAAACTACTGTACTATTTAAAAGCCTTCTATTGGAATGAAATAATTGTCCTATAATGCAATTAAATGGACAGAAGAGTCTATTTTTGCCTTGATGATAAAAGAGCAATAGCCTGAGCACATGCTATTTATAAATCTTGACATAAGAGAGGGCATTTGGTTTAGGCTAGGCCCAGTCTCTCAAAATTAGTATTCATGGCTAATATTCATTATTCAGATGTTCCAAACTGAATGGCTAATAAAAAAAATGTCTCCTGTATCTGTATCAGCAAAATCTTATTTATTATTTCACTTGTCCTCTTTTGAGCCAGTAAACTTAAATGAAAGTATCTTTTAATAATGCAGTTTCCCATTATTCTTGCGATTAAATTACGAGTCGTCAGATTATGCTCAATTGGTTTATTTTCATTGCCATTAGCCTAGGTGATGAGCTGAGGCTTTTAGTGGGCTGAATATGATATATAGATATTATATACATACTGGACCTGCTCTCAAAGGGTTTTTTTTAACACTCTGAGCCATGACTCACAATCTGTAAGCATTTCAGTATGTACCTGGATGAAGTCCCCAACTAAATAGCTCCATGTTTCAGGCACAAAGCTACACTTTTCTCTATTTTGGTTCAGGGACATTTACATATCTATGATTTGTTCACACCTTTTGATGGCAGGTGAAGTCATGGGGTCTGCCGTACATCTGCATCTAGATTTAGATCTAAATTTTAGTGTCCTGTCATTTATGGAAGCCAAAGTTGATTGAATCATTACTGTCTTGTCTTTTGAGTGTCAACATCCTAAGCAACACCGAAAAACAGCCGAAATATAATTTCTGTTTAACTCACATCAAGAGAGTTTGAAGTTTGGCAGGGTGTTTGATTAATATTCTTAACAAAGTGTCTATCATCCACATGGAGCAGATCAGCCCCAATACTATTTGTCCACTTGATGTGAATAATACCACACTCAAACACTGTATTGTTATATGGTATTAATAATAATAATAATAATAATAATAATAATAATAATAATAATAATTGTAATAATAATAATAATAATAATAATAATAATAATAATAATAATAATAATAATAAAAGTCAGCAAAACCAAAACACTCAAATACAAATCACCACAGCAGCACTGCATACACCAGAGAGCCTAACACCAATGCATGACCTTCAAGCATTAAAAGCACTTGGAAAAAATAGATATTTCTGAAGGGCAAAGCTAAGGCAAATCGTCTACCAATGCACAAAGTAAATGGTTTAAACATTAATCCGGCATTAGTAAGATGTTCACAGTTTCAGTCAAGTGACAACAAAGTCATTTACTACTCACTAATGATAATAATAAAAATAATAATAAATTTAACAACAACAACAACAACAGCAACAGCAACAACAATAATAGTAATAATAATAATAATAATAATAATAATAATAATAATAATAATAATAATAACAATAATAATAACAATGATGATAATAATAATAGTAATAAAAAGACAAAGTGATAAGTTATATTTTTATAACCCCTGGTATCTGTTGACCCACTTGACTTCCTACAGATATTTCATTGTGATGAATATAAGTTTATAAGTTTTTGTGGTTGCCAAACAGTGCGGTTTCTGCTGTATTAACTATCAGTCAGTGAGACTTTTTTTTAACTTTCTTTTTTTCACAGGCAGCCAGTCATGGGAATCTGTCAAGAAAAAGAAAAAGTCCAAGGTCATCCGGTTCATGGAATCCTTTCCTTCGTCAGAAAAAACTGCCAAGGCATTGGAGAGAACATGACGACTCTTTGCTTACAGAATTGGATTTGCTAAAGCCCACTGGCGCCGTCACAAAACAAAGGTCTTTGCTGTCTTATTTTGGTGGAAATGAGAAAATGAGATCACGTGGTAAGTTTATACATGTATTTTATGTTGATTTTTTCATTGTAGTTGTGGTTTTGAAATTTATTTTTTGTTTTTGTTTAATTGATTTTATTTATAATTTTTTTGTTTGTTTCAGTTTTATGTATTCTTTTTTTATTTTGTTTTGGGGATTTTGGATTTGTTTTTTTGTTGTTTTGAATTATTTTTGGTGCATTATTTGAGTGAATATGAGTACAGTAAAGTGATTTGCTGAATCACTGTAATTGCTTCCTATGGAGTTAGAGTCAATCTTGTGTCTGTCTGTATAAAATGGGAATTCTTTTCTTCTTCATAAAAGCTGACAAACTCAGTTAATAAAGTACTCTTGTCAATGTGCCGAAAAGTACCAAGGCTACTACATCTAGTATTTACATATTAAAATATTATACAACAATATGTATGTTTAGTTCAGTGGCATGTTGGTACCAGTGAAATAGTTCATTGAAATGCATGATGAAACAGCTTTATGCTGATCCCTCAGAGTATGGTTGAAATGAACCTGTGTAAGATAATATAAACCGATTTCCAGTAGTTTATTTTAAGCAGATCCCAACAAACAGGCTTGTGTTCCCTGTACGTAGACTACTCTACAACTGCTTGTTTAGATTACTTGTTTGTTTAAAAGCAGATCCCAACAAACAGGCGTGTGTTCCCTGTACGTAGACTACTCTACAACTGCTTGTTTAGATGATTACTTGTTTGTTTTTTTTTTAACCTTTCAAGACATTACCACCCCCAAAATATTCTTTTTTTTTTTTTTTCAACTTTTGAAAAAAAAAATTTTAAATAAAGTTTTAGCAGCTTATTAATTTAAAGTTCAAAACAATAAAAGGTGGTGGTAGTTATTATGCCAATAGAATGGTTTTCATTCAATGTGAATCCTTTTAGCATGACGCTTTTGAGTTCCTCTCTATGTGGCTAGACTAATTTGACGCAAGCCTCTATACTCCCAGAGGAGCATAGGTTGTCATTTCCCCCAGCGAGATGCCTATTGGTTTTAGGAATGATATTGACCATGTGACAGGTGCTCTTTGAACCCTCTCCCCATATCTCTCCAACATAACGTTTGGTTTGGTTTTTCTTTAAACTCCACAGATTTAAAGATACCCCAGGATGCATCTTTGGAAGGCGACAGTACCGCTCCAGTTAATGATTCATCTATTCTTCTTCCAAATCAAGAGGCAGTTACATCACTGGACTGTTTTGGTGAAAGCCAAACAAAGGCACACGTTTTGAGTTCCCCGCCTCTTCATGCAGATCATGACAGACGCATTAAAAGTATGAAGGAGAATAGATCTCCTGAAAAAAAGAAGCTGAGCAAATCAGATGATTCTGAAGATGAAATATGTGATGTGAGTCCTGACGCAAGAAGATTGGTGTCTTTGACAAATGGGAAAGTATCTTTAAACCTGCATTGTCCCGACGATTCACATTTCAAGGACGACAAAGAAGTTCATTCAATTCTCTCTCTTAGAAGTAGACGTACCATTGAGAGAGATAATGCGTTGTTCAAAACTAATAATAATTGTAAAACAGGGTATATACCAGCTGAAAACTTTGCGCAAGGTGAAAAACAGGCTGTTTCAAGTGAATCGTATTCTTCTGAATATTCATTGATGGACTCAGATGATGAATCTTCCATTGAGCTTGATTCCAAATTTTGTGATAATTTAGACAATTATAGTGAAAGTAAGAAAGCTGATCCTCAAATAATAAAAAGAAGTAATGATAGTGCAGCATTGTTAAAAGCTAACTGCTCATCAACTCCAGAGGAAAGTCTGTGTTTCACAAACGAAGAATGCAACTCCCATCATGTGCACCTACCTTTGAATGAAAGCCAGAAGGCACGCAAGGAGGTCTATAAGGCTGAAATGGGGACTTTGCATTTTTCAGAATCAAATCCATTTTCTTAGTAAACATTTACTTACAAAACAAAAACAAAAACAATACAAAAAACCAAAAACAAAAAAAAAAAGGAAAAAAGTGATACATTTTCATTTTCAACAGTGACGAATGAATTTATATCACTACAGGTGAAAGAAAAGAGTTGGGATGGGAGGGTTATAATTTCCCTGTGCTCTAGAATCTCTATTTTTAACTTCTTTCATCATTTGTCTGAGTAAAGACTATTTCCGGGGTTGAAATTAACCTTTTTGTCACTTGCAAATTGATAAAAAAAGCAACTATCTAAATTGGAATTAGTGAAGTCACATGTAAAATTAAAAAAATAAATTTGTTTTTTTCCATTTTTTGATCGAACATAATGTGAAAAATGGTGTTTTTCACAATTTCAATCCTGAGAATAAAATTATTAGATTTCCTTCATTCTGAATCTGCAAACTGTTTATAATTTTTTTTCCTTGTTTTTTACTTTTCTCTTGTGGGCATTTTTTCTTTTTTTTTTTTAACTTTAAGAATCAAGAATCACCAAGAACAAAGCAATCGTCACTTTTTGCATATTCCCAAACTGATAAAGATATAAAAAATGTAATTACATCAGAATATCATCTGGTCTTGATTTGTTAGCTTGTTGCATGAGCTTCCAATTGCAAACATTATAATTTAAATGTTTACAGTTCGAGGTGTGAATGTATTATCACAAAGTTCCTGTACAAGTCAAGTACAAGTCAACTCATACCCACAGTGGAGAGAGAAGCTGCTTTGTTCCACAAAGAGAAGATTAAACTTCATGGAATTAATGAAATGGCAATTGTATTTCTACTGATGTCAGTCTGGATCTAATCAACAGGATGCATAACAAATTTATGAATATTTTCTGTGTAATATTTTCATAAGCATAAATATAATATGCAATCAGGTTTTGCTCTGCATCCTTTTTTTTTTCTCTTTATCACTGGAATTAGAATTTTATGAGCCCATACTGTTACTGTTACTGATATTGTGTAGCTATGACATGCTTTGCGTCCAGTTATCATATGAAGGGTTTGACAGCAAAACACGATAAACGCCTTTATTGCATTATCTATGATTGTGATTAATATTTAATAATATAGATCTGTGATATAAGCTAAATGCAATTTTTCAATTTTTTAATGCAAAACAACATGCCTACTTAAGATCATCAAGTCATTAAAAGTTTGCTCTTTTTGCAGTATGTTATAAATGCCGCAATGTTAATTGCTAACCACAGGTAATCTAAGATTGGCATTTATCCCGTTTTGCCGTCAAACCCATCGAACGTTTAGTACATACAATTACAATTACAATATTTATGTGTATTTGTAAAAAAAGAATAAAACCATCCAAGTTCTCCTGACACAATTCAAATTGTTTTCTCTGTGAAAGTCTGTGTTTGTCAGTTTTTATGGTTGAAGAAGATGTATTTCTCTATACACTCCAAATCTATGACCAATACAGTCTTACAGCCATTCAACTAGGGAGTCCTAGTGGTCGAGTGGTAAGGTACTACATTGTGTAGCTTCATGGATGTTCCATGTTCAAATCCAGAAGCGTTGCTTGATTTTATTTTTCACACGATTGATCCTCCCTTGGATGGACCAACCAGGATCGCATAGGTAGTCCTAAAGGAGACGGACAAGAAACATAGAGAGTTCCTTTGCTAATAAGTGTTCGTTATGATACCTGTCAGTTTTGTCTCTAATGAAATCCTAGATCCTAGTCGGAGCCAGCAGAGTAGTAGAGACCCGTCACTTGATTTAGGCAAGAGCCAATGAATGTTTCACGTCGTGCAACTATAATTATAATCTGTTTCCCTTAACCTATGCATCACCGTATTGTTTTTGTAGTAAATCAATTAATGGGTTTGGTCTGAATGGGTTTCAAACACCATTTCTCTTTGTTCAATGTCACGTCTCACCCAAATCCACACATTATAGATTGTTAGAAAATTCTAGGCATTCTACTTTCCCGATCTAAATGGTGCCCAAGTTAACTAGGAGATACACTATCATGCTACCACCATTTGCAAATCGGCTGCGAGAATGAAAGCTTCAACCTTCACACATTTGTTGTATAAAGAGAGGCAAAACAAAGTCCTGTGTTTTATTATAATACATGTATTAAATTACCAAATTGATGTTATATTATTACTGTCAACGTTTAAATTAATACTGTATGTCTTTCATACGATCAGTATTATTGTTGGCCTGCCTGTTCGCTACGTCCTCTCTCCTTCCTCACTCATACCAGTACCTCAATGCATTAGTGTACACAGTACGCCAAGATTCCTCATTTCTTCTGCTTCTTCTTCATTTTCTTCATTTTCCTCTCCTCCTCTTCCTCCTCCTCCTCTTCTTCTTCTTCTTCTTCTTCTTCTTCTTCTTCTTCTTCTTCTTCTTCTTCTTCTTCTTCTTCTTCTTCTTCTTCTTTTTCTTCTTCTTCCTCTTCTTCCACCTTTTTCTTCTTCTTCTACTTCTTCTTCTTCTTCCTTCCCAAGATCATGAATTGATTAATTATTTGTGCATTTATTGATCAACCTCACCAGATATTCTGAGATATCACTACTTTCGACGTATTATCTGAGATGACTCCTCTGTTTGCAGTATTAACTATAGGAAATAATAAGGGGGAAATGACTGCGAGAGGAACAGACTATACTATGAAATGTACGGTGTGAAACAGTTTTGAGGAACTGGGCGACCAATCTCGCTCTATTACTACTAACATATATAATCGAGTCTTGTTATAACCAAGAAACATGGTAGTGGCCAGAGTAGTGGTACTGTATTGATACTGTTGGTAAGTCAAGCCCAAGTCACACAATGAGGAAGTGTGAACCAAACTATATCAACAATATCATTATTATCATACCGACTGAACTCCTGTCCAACCTTATTCCAGCGGAAAGTATAAACCTTTTACTTTCACTTTCACCTTGCAGTGAGGACAAATTTAAACTCACGCAAAAGGAAAACAGTTCACTGCCTACCTCTCATTTACGGCATAATCATCATCATCATCATCATCATAATAATAATAATAATAATAATAACAATAATAACAATAATAACAATAATATAAAAATAAAAAAATGTAGAAAATCAGAGGAATGAAGTGAACTTAAGATTGAGATCAATTACGAAAAGAACATTTAATTTCTGAAATGAAACAAAATTTGTAATAAATTCATTATTTGAAATACTTGCAATGTCACTCAACAATCACACAGACAAAAAAAAAAAAAAAAAAAGAAATTGATATGACACACTTTATGGCCTTTTGTGGAATGAAATACAATATAATATTTAAATTTGAAGATGTATATTTGTTAATTTCAATCTTTTTACAACACGATTACAATAAATGAATAATGAACAAAATAACAGTGTATTAATAATAGTTAACAGACCCTGTAGTTGAATACATAACATATTATGGTAATATGTATAAGTAATGAAATTGTTGGGTTTTTTTTTTAATATATGATAGTCTCACTTGTTTTCTTCTTTCATTTTGCATTTTTTCAGTCAGATCTAAAAATAAACAAGAAAAAAAATCGAATTCTAATTCTAGTCATGAGAACTGATCACTGGTTTATATATGTACACACTAATCATGTTTTGTTTTATTTTTACCCTGGTTGAAGTTGAAGTTCAATTTTTAATTCCCATTGTTTCCCAATTTCAAATTGCTGTGGATTTAGACTAAGAATGAGATGTAATAAAATATTCTTTCTAATACGCAAGAGCCCTTGGCAATGGTAAGATTTTTAGCAAAAGGTAAATTTTTTAAGGCAAGAAAACTAAACAATGCAAAATGAAAACGTCGGATAGAATAAGTTCATTAAAACGTAGAAAGCAAGATACAAATACAAGCATCTTAGTTTGAACCGTTTGCAGGTCGGATGTTGGGTCTATCATATTCACATCACTTTTCCATGCTCTTGCATCGGACTCATTCATCACCTTGATATTGTTTATTTCAACCAGCTCCCATACAAACACACACAATGTTTTGTATTTGTTTGTGTATTTTTTGCCCCACAATGTGTGTGTGAACTGAATCAGCATGATCCATTATTATTATTATCATTAATATCATGCTAGATGTTACAACCATATTTTGTAAAGGAAATCTATTGATAAATGAAAGAGAGAAAACCCCCATTAAATTACTAAAAGAAAAACGTGTTGTAGACTAAATACAAAATTAGAGTAAATTTTACTCAACACAATATAAAATAAAATACTAATAATATTGACTACATAAACATATACCTATGTAAAAAGAAATTGTGACATATAAGTAAATTATGACCTTATTCTTCAAAATGGAACATCAGGCAATTTTGTGATGGTGAGGTTCTGAGTTGAGTAAATCATAAAATAGCTCAGGCTTTGATCTTTAACATGATACCAAGATGATCATGATAGGCTCTTTAACTACTGACATTAGAATTAGACATATGGCATATTTGATAGGCGGGGTCAAAAGTCAAAGATGTGAGAAAATGATAAATGGGTCAGCGTAATTATATATCAGGCCACATTTTCTTTGTTATCTCATGTACAATTTATCTATTACATTATATTTACACATGTTGTAATATTTTCGTAGGGTAATAATTCTGAGGATTTCAAAGTTGTTACAATCTCAAAATGGACAAAAGTTGTCTCTTTCACTTTTCGATAGATGTGTCGCTAATTGGCTTATGTTCCCATTCAAAGAAAGAAATCACAGATAAAGAAGAACATGTTTTTATCTTTTACTTTTACCCACTATGAAGGCTTGAACACATATTTATTTGGTTTTGAATTTTTTTTTTTTTTTCTTTTCATATAAGTTGTTTGAAACATGTGCAAAGATACATTTTTTACAATATAATATAACCTACATACGACTTCATGCATAACAGTGAAAGACAGGAATTCCTTTACAATGGAAGAAAAAAAATAAAGTCCTATTGTTTCCTCATCATTGGATCAAAATGAATACCTTGGATCCAACTCCTGTGCAATCAAGATACCCAAAAATTCAAATTTTACACCGCTATGCATATGACAAATATTTTCTCTCTATTTTTCTCCTCTGCTTGACTTGTAATTTTCATCCTGTATAAATCAGTACTACGTTTTTTAATCATATCATATTTTTTATACCCAATTATTTTTTGATTTTGTAAAGTACATGAAGCTATATTCTATGGTATTATGCGCTGGCTAAATTATGTATATATAATATATTGATTATTATATTACTTGTTTAAGTTGCTTGTCGTTACAACAAAATCGATTCAAGAAAATTGGTGAACAGAAAAGAGGTAAGCAATGTAGGTCTATCAGTACCTAAAACTCAATGTTAAATTGGTCTCAGGGCAAAAGTGAGAGTTTAATCAGTTTACATAAACTATGATTTTGAATGTTAAATAATGCATATTATACTGTCATGGCAAATGAAGTCTAATCATTTAAAGAGAAAAACTTTGTACATGCACCGCTACACCTCGTGAGTAATTAAGTGTTTAGGCCAGCCAGTCAACCAGCTGCATGCTCACTGATGCCACTCAGTCATCAGCTTCCCACTCACCATTACAGAAATGGCAAAGAAAGCCATATTAATGTTTCCCCACTTTTGTCTTGTAAAATTTATAATTTAGTCACTTTTTGAGAGATGCAATGCTTACATACCTCTTTATGAACAACAAATTAAATAAGTTTAATTAGCTTTCCAATAATTTCTCATCAACCTCACATTCAACACAACTTCAGGAATAACATGACTTCAAGACCAATTTCAATTATCTGTTCTCTCCATGCATAATAAAATAACATTGGAAATCACTTTTTTTTAAAATTGGCTCAAAAATATGAAAAAAACATATTTTGATTTATTAACAGGCCAATCTTAAACTCAGAAAGAAAATGAAAGTCTCTCTTTTTCACATAAATTGTAAAATACGCACAGACACATATGCAAACATACACAAAAGCTGATGAAAAAGGGAATAAAGTTTATAATGGATAAGGATAAACAACAAGGATTTTCAATGAAATGGAATGTTAAAGACAGTCAGTTGGAAACAAAAATTGCGAGTATAAATATATAGGTTATAACAGCTTATTTTTATTTAATTTTATCAAAGTTAGAGAAAGGTGTGTAGGTGTGTGTGTGTGTGTGTGTGGGGGGGGGGGGGGGGGGGGG
>JBBPDF010478424.1:0-10552 GCA_037974715.1 Lomanotus vermiformis | reverse complement strand
CCCTCCCCTGCACACCAATGAGGAACATTAAGCAAAACATGAACATGAAAAGCCCAAAATAACTATAATTATAATCATACCTCAAGAAAGTGAAAGGAAAACACTGGAAAGACAGGATGTGATTCATTGAGTTGTGCGTGGTTAAATTCTTCCAATGAATAGCGTCTCACAGAATGCCCTGCTGTAGCCACATCAAAGCATTTGTTTTAGTTGCGTTTTATTTTGTTATGGTTTTTTTATTTTGTTTGTTTTGTTTTGTTCATTTGCTGTTGTTTGTTGTTGTTGTTGTTGTTGCTGCTGCTGCTGCTGCTGCTGTTGTTGTTGTTGTTGTTGTTGTTGTTGTTGTTGTTTTTGTTGTTGATGATGATGTTTTCATTTTCGTTTTGCTGTGGCTGACATTGTGTTTGTCTACTTTGTTTTGTTTTGTTTTTGTTTGTTATTGGGGTCGGGGGGAAGGGTTGTTGTTTTGATTGGGGTTTTTAAATTATGTTGTATGTTGTTCCCTTTTATTCTGGTTTTTATTTTGAGGGAAGGTGTTCGTTTTATTTTCGTTTGTTGTTGCTGACGTACGCATTTATTCTCTGACTTATTTGCACTGTTTCATCCAAAAAAGATTGAGCAGAGGATCAAGCCGTTGAAACCCCAGAGAGTCTAAAGAGTTTCGTTGTTTAAACCTTTTTTTTTCTTTCTTCACGAGGCTAGATTTATGCAATTATTAGTGGCGTTGCCCCATTTAAGACCCTCAGAAAAATAACTGTTCTCGTCTTTTTCAATGGAGTATAAATCAAACTAGATCAAGATCTGTAACTTAGATCTAAACTGCTACTTTTATTTTACTTGATTCCAAACTTCATCGTGGCTTCTTCGGTGCTGTCCCTGTAGTACACAGAATCTACATGATGCGGACCAACAATTCAACAATGGTTTTTGGCCGTATTCCTTGACCCATGACCTTTGACCTAGACATACGCACGTTGTGATTACACGCTTTCAAGGCATCTCATAAATCAACGACGACAAAGTTTCCCCAAAGTAACTTGAACCCGTATGTCTGTACCGCATAGTCCCATTCACATCACAATCGTCCTTGGTTGGGTTTTTACTCCTTTTAGTCAAAGCCATAGTGGTCTGCTTGTATAAACATACATGTATTATTATTATTATTATTATTATTATTATTATTATTATTATTATTATTATTATCATGATCATCACCATCATTATTAATTAATTAATTAATTCGTTTGTTTGATTTATCTATTTCTTTAGTCTCTAAACAACGCAAAATCAAAGACATCGTTAAAATATGAAAGTTTGCCTCTGGAATTGAAGAAAAGTGAAATCTAAACACAGATTAAAAAGAAATAAAAAGAGACAAATAAACAACGCCAACTTCTGTTTAAAATTTGAGAGATAATAAATTATTATTTTAAAAAAGATAAGTACGAAAAATTCAAGCGGATGCAGTTAATGGTGAAGTTTTGCTTAAAAGACTCGAGTGTTTTGCACTTTCTTTTCATATCCTTAACTGCTATGATATAACTTTACTGGGAGCGTTAAAATTTCTTATCAGTGTTCTACTTGAAAAAGTAAAATGGCGTAAAGTTTATCGGCCCAATGCCATACGATAACCTTGTAACTGAAAAGGCGTCACTCGGAGTCTATGCAGTCGGTAGACACTTCAGCTGCCGACCGTGAGATCCCAGGTTCGAATGCCACTTTGTGGGCGCAACTTTGACCTGTTGGGAAAGGTTCTTTACACATATATGCCCACCCTAGTAGTGTGTCAATCAAAGGGAGTAACCGGCTAATTTTGTTATAAGCAATGGAAGATCTTGCCAATGTGCTAGTGTGATACACGCTTTGGGGCTGATTTTGATTGACTCTATAAAAACGTCTTTCATTGTTATTTCTATTTTTATTGCTATTATTATTATTATTATTATTATTATTATTATTATTATTATTATTATTATTATTATTGTTATTAATATTAATATTATTAATATTACCTCTTCTCTTTTTATATTGATGATTATATCATTACTCACTCTTCCTCCGTGTGAATGTCACTATATAAAAGGCTGTCGATGTGGTTCCGTGTACATCGCCGTCATATCAGGCAATAACTGTGATAGATACCAACGCAAATTGTGTGTGTTCGCTTTACACAGCAAGTGTGTTTTGTGTCCTCTACACACTCGCGTGCGTGTGTGTTTGTGTGTTTGGTGTGATCGGTGTTGTGGTAGATGCAGGTTTACTGTCATTGATGCATTGTATGTATTAGAAAACGCAGGGTTGATGTAACTAATTCGTTACATGTGTTAGAAAACGCAGGGTTGGCGTAACTAATTCGTTACATGTGTTAGAAAACGCAGGTTTGGCGTAACTAATTCGTTACATGTATTAGAAAACGCAAGGTTGGTGTAAATGTTACTTTTTTTTTTTTTTAGGAAACGAGAACTTGTATAGTCATTGTTGCGTTTTTAGAAAGCACAAAGTTGCTGTAATTGATGCGTGTTTAGAAAACACAAAGTTGCTGTAATTGATGCGTGTTTAGAGAACACAAAGTTGCTGTAATGGATGTGTTTTTAGAAAACACAAAGTTGCTGTAATGGATGTGTTTTTAGAAAACACAAAGTTGCTGTAATGGATGTGTTTTTAGAAAATACAAAGTTGCTGTAATGGACGTGTTTTTAGAAAACACAAGGTTGCTGTAATGGATGTGTTTTTAGAAAACACAAAGTTGCCGTAATGGATGCGCGTGTTTTTATAAAACGCACGTAGGAACAAGGTTGCGTTGACATTATCGTTTACGTCGTCGTCGTCACCTTCAAGCCGTCGTTGTCGTTGTTCCCGCTGCTGCTGGTGGCGGTGGTTTCAAAGCTTTTCGTGTATATCTGCTTTGTGTTCTGCCAGACGAAAAGAGCGGAAGAACTCACGCCTCATTCCAGCTTTGGAGTGACGTCTTTTCTTTCTAACTCAGTCCTACCCTGTTGCCAGCAAAGTAAACCGCAATTCTATCAGAAAAATAAAAAACGATATTTGTCACAGGTGTACAGTGTTAAAATCTGCGCTATAACGACGTTCCCCGAAACTACATCTTATTTTGCGGGTGTTTTCGAAAAGAAAGAATGCTTGGTAAACAGAAATTTTAATTCCCAACCAATCTGTCTACCATATCAGTACCAGCTGGCTTTTATTCACGCCGCGCTCGCGAGCTGTTCGCTGACATGTTTACACACCAACAATTCATACACAAAATCTACTCACAGTGACGTATGTGCGACATGGGATATAACCATAAAAAGTACATCTTGTGGTCGAATTACTTCCCTTAGTCTACCTGCCTCTTTTCTTTATTATTTGGTCTAAGAATGTTTTAGATGTGTATTCCGTTATAATATGCATCGGCCTTTTTATGGGAACAACCGAAAAATAAACCGTACAAAACCAGTCTGTTGTAAAGCCTTTACTAAAGGCTTTAGCTTTAATAGCTATTGAAGATGTCTTCAATTAACGTATGATTGAAATGCTGAAAAGATGACAAATGGCTTTATCATGCTTTTTTTGTTTTTATTATCATGGCTTAATGAACATTTTTAACCTCATTGAAAATGGGTGCAAATCATGCATCCCACGTGTTTTGGCAACATTCTTTGCTATCTTTCATTTTTATGACCTCGGGCAGTCCGGACAAAAACAAAAACGAAAAAAGAAAGAAAAGAAAGATGTAATAACCACCCTTTACGATTTTTCAAATTTAACGTCTTTTAGCAATTCTGTAACTTTATCGACTGGCAACGGGGTCCTGATGTGTCGAGGTCCAAAATATTCCCAAATCGACCCAGGAACACCCCCACCCCCCTCCCCCCCCTCACCCCCCACACACACACAAACACAAACAAACTCTTCCCGTCACATCGCATAGTATAATGGCGTAGGGTCTAGCTGTTGTATCAGTAATCATCTGAATAGGTATTCATACACAGTTTTTCCCCTCACCTCTGCACGTTGTCCTCCTTTCGCCAATGAAAACCTATATGTAACACACAAACTTCCTTTGCATCGGGGGAGTTTTACTTTAGAAACCACGACGGAAGGGAGAGTTGCAACAAAAAACAAAAAAAAAAAAAAAAAAAAAAACTTAAAAGAAGCTTATTTGCGCAAGGGGTGATGACGTATCGGGCATAGAAAAGTCAATATGAATACCGGGAAATTAATATTAGTATTATTATCATCGTCTGCTTGCACAGGGGAGTTAAGTCAACTAGACTCCAGGCTTAATCCACTTCCTCTTCTTCTACGCCGTTCGCTTTGTTGCTATAACACACATCTTTAACAATCTCTGCATTGGGTTGCAAGCAAAATCATTTGACCCGAAAATGTCCTTTCTAGGGTGGCCGTGCTCCGTGGGATTGGGTACATAATTTGAATGAAGAAAAGAAAGTATTGAAGTGCTGAGTGATTCTGGGTGGGCACTGACAAGGCAGCCTACTCCCTACGATGAATTATAACTTCCATGGAGAATTTCTAATGTTGGGAATAACGTGTGCATGGAAACTTCGATGTCAGTTTATCTCCGACTCAACTAAGGAAACCAATCTTTCCATCCAACGAGCTGCTTTCTGACTGGCAGAAGTTGAAAAGTTTACTCGAGATGGGCTCGTCCTTCTGATCATTGGTGTCGCCTAGCGTCCAGTATAACTCACAGAACTAGTCTCTTTCATGTGTTATCAAAAGGCCATTTCGTTATCGTTATTCTTATCCATCTTATTCGCCACAAGTATGTGGCGCGGAGACGTGGGAATATGACTTTTTGTCCTTAATGATCAGATGACTTGTAAGCATATTCAATCAATGATCAGATGACTTGTAAGCATATTCAATCAATGATCAGATGACTTGTAAGCATATTCAATCAACTTTGTAAATAAAACACTAAAAAAAGGCGTTTCGGGTTGATTGCTTTTGTTGGGGTTCATTTCTTAACCTTTATACATGGGCATTTGTTTCGGAAACGTTTTGTTAAATCCAACGCTACAAAAGACCTTTTTCAATTCTTTTCACCTCCTCGATTTCTGGGAAGGTGATGGCCAACGTGCATCCTTCTTCACATACGCCTTTCTGGCGTTTTTACTTTAATTAGCAGTCCGAGTTATATAAAAAAAAAATTAAAGGAGCTTCTGTACCTGCTTTACCCAATCAACTGTGCGGTGACATCTTATCTTAAGGGAAATGCCGAGCATAGCATTAAATGAACTGTTCACACTCGTCCCAACACTATGTTGACACGGCAAACGGTAAATACTTGAATCTAACGGTTTTTATCCTGAAGGGGCTACAAGGCATCGCGACACGACATCATACTGGGACAGGTCCGTCAACCTTTTCTTAAACACCAACGTAAAATACGTGTATCTAAACACCAACATAAAATATGCATATCTAAACACCAACATAAAATACGTATATCTAGTCACCAACATAAAGTACGTGTATCTGCATACGATAGAACAAGCTAAAGCTTATTGCAGACCAAAAGCTCTTGCTGGCTCAATCTACTCATTTTTCCTTTGCCCTTTCAACGCTGTTGGCTCGTTCATGCTTTGTGTTGTAGTTGTTAGTATTTGGCTAGCTACCCGGGTTGAGTTTTTACCTTTTGTTTTTCTTCGAAGCCATACGTCTATTGCACCTTACAAAACCAATTATTTTATTTATTTGCAAGTTTTTACCCATTAAAACGTGTCTAGTGAATTGTTATGTTAAAAATTAGGTCTTATTGTTCTTTTTACCATAATATTATTTTTTCTTGAAATGAACACTCCTACAACCCAAACATTTTGTATTATGGGATAACAAAAGGGTACATCTCTGGCTGTGAATGATTTATTTAATTGTCATTGTCATACATTTTAATTAGCCTCAAGCGATTTTCATATTATTATTACTACTTTTTACTATTGTTATTATGGATATTCCGTGCTGTACAAAGGTTTGCGTGTCGATTGTCTGTTTGTTCCTTTTTGTCTGTGCTTTGACCTTTGAACTGGTAGAGCCTATTATTAGCTTTCCAGTGATGCAATTTTCAACATCTTTTTTTCGCAATAAACTTGGTGAGTACACCATCTTACATCAACCTGGTGTCTACTCGTGTTGGCTTTCATCTTCAATGTTCTTTGTTTCACTCAACCTTAGGGCTACGTTATTGAGCACACGGATGTTTACAGTTAACCCAAGGAAAGGGACATAGCCAACTCAGAGTGGCTTGGTTTGTTCCTGGGTTTTTTTTTCCCTTTTTTTTCTTTTTTAATAGAGACAAGGTGAAAGAATCTAGATCGAGACGGTTTGGCCATGTCTACAGGAGAGAGATGATGAGGACATTGGTAAGAGAGATGTTACTATCAGACACGAGGCAAAGGGGTAGACCTGAAGAATGCAGATGGATGGAATTAGGGAAGATGATACGACGGCAGCTGGTGTGAGAGAGGAGGGTGAGATGAAGAGGTTGGAGACGAAGGATTGTGGTCACTCCTAACGGGATAGGCCAAGAGGAGGAGGAGGAGGAAGAGAAGGAGGAGGAGGAGGAGGAGGAGGAGGAGGAGGAGGAGGAAGAGAAGAAAGAGGAGGAAAGGTGGAAAAAGAAGAAGAAGAAGAAGAAGAAGAAGAAGAAGAAGAAGAAGAAGAAGAAGAAGAACAGCAAGAACAAGAACAAGAACAAGAACAAGAACAAGAACAAGGACAAGAACAAGAACAAGAACAAGAACAAGAACAAGAACAAGAACAAGAACAAGAACAAGAACAAGAACAAGAACAAGAACAAGTAGAACAAGAAGAAGAACAAAAAGAAGAACAAGAAGAACAAAAAAAGAACAACAAGAAGCAGAACAAGAAGTAGGAGGAGCGGAGGAGGAGGGAGAGGAGGAAGAGAAGGAGGAGAAGAAGAAGAAGAAGAAGGAGGAGGAGGAGGAAGAGGAGGAGGATCAGGAGGAGAAGAAGAAGAGGAAGAAGAAAAAGAAGAAGGAGGAGAAGTAGAAGGAGAGGTAGAAGAAGTCGAAAATGACGATAAAGAATTTGTCTTTTATTTTCGAGTCAGAACACTGATGTTTAATCTGCAGTACGCAGTTCTTGGGTTTTAAATTTCTCCAGTGATGAGAGAATACATTGCGGAAGTTTTTATTACTCTCAATTTACTGATGGGACGCTTTCTATTAATGTCACTGACACTCTCAAACAAAATTACTCCCTTTTTCATTGCAGTTTCAGACAAAATATCATAGCCTATCTCTAAATGCAAAAATAAACGTTAAATTTATTTTCTTTTCGATATTTTTTCGTTTAAATTAAGATAGCAACACCATTTAGACAAAATGTCTCAAAGATATCATACATTTCTATATATTCACTACAGATTCATAAAAAAATAAATGAAGAATGAGAAATGATAATATCATAAAATTTTCAGGAATTTCTTTGAAAGTTACCGTAAGAATTAGTTGAACAATTGAGACATGTAGGTGCAATATTTCACATGCTGGCAAAAAAAAAAAAAAGAAAAAAAGAAAGAAAAAAAGACTTTGTGATCATGTCTACTCAAGGATGATACTCGTGTAGATGAAATTATATTCTCAATGAATTTTGCCTGGAATATGTCCATTCTTAATATATTATGTCTTTTTTCTAGGAGTCTATATAATTGATTAGAGGTCTGCCTCCATAGCTTATCGTGGTCTCAAGTTAAGGGCTTCTCCTCTCTCCTAAGACGATTTTATAGTGCTTTCTCAATTCATCTATTTATTTTATTGGTGTACCTTCACATTACGTTTTCCTAGTTGACCAAATGATTTCCAGTCCTCCCCACTGAGTTTTTGTCTTTCAGTTTCTGTCTAGACGTCTGATAATGGAATCAATCCCTTTATCATCAAACAAATTAATGGTGATTGTGAAATAACATTTACAAACAGTGATTGTGAAATGTAAAATCCATCAAATTTAGTTGTGCTACAAACAATAAGTGCATATGAGTGACAAACGTGATTTAAATGATGATATCATAAAGCACAAGTAAATATATCTTAAGTGAAGTAACTATTGATAAAAGAGCAAGAAAAAGTTGAAAACAGACATCTTCACAAAACAAAGGTAAAAAGCGAAAAACGAAAAGACCCAAAAAGCTTCAAAACACCAAGTGTAATTTTAAAAGAGAGGAAATCCTCGAACAGCAATTTGATAAAAAGCGCACTGAGCACAAAATACAACCAGAAGAATGATAACTATAAAAATATATGTAAAACAATACTGAGAAGGAAAATGTGTGTAAAAGTTGAAAAGTAAAATTGGAATTTTAAAAGTGCCTCACCATTTTGTTGTAAATGTCAAAAAGTAATATATACTGAGAACATTAAGCACACTGTCAACGTACGTCTACCTGTTTAGAGGCCTAGATCTAGACTTTATGTAGACTCTCGGCTTTGCCAACAACAAATATTATCAGAATATTAGTCTATCCTTTCAATGAACCTCTCAACATTATATATAAACAGTTAAGAGATATTTTCGACCAAATTCGGAATTATTATTATGATTTTGTTAACCATGCATTTTGTATTTGGGAGACTGACTAAAGAATCTTAAATTTTGCTTCTATGTTTCATAAAATCGGAACAAAAATCATGATGTATACATACATTCACTGAGTGAATGAATCATAAATTCATTTTGTAAAAAAAAAAATCCATTGTAGATTGGAAAATATTATAAGTTGAAAAAGTCGAGTAGAAATAAAATTCTCCTATCCCAAATCAAAACGTACCAAAAAGGTGGCAAATTCAGTATGGTTTTCAAAATGTTTTTGTGGTTTTTGGTTTTTCTTTTGTTGGTAAGCATTTTGTAAGCAATCGATTGATCAGTTTGGACGGCTAATTGGTTTAATATCCTCCTTTGTTGGTTTTTTATGCCTTTATTTTTCATATCTAAGTAACTTGATTTCCTCCTGGTGCGAATGTACAAAATCGTTGAAGAGAGAACAGAGGATAACGTCTTCAGGATCTCATTTAAATTGTTTAGTTTTTGCTTTCTGGGGCAGCTACTTTAGAATTGAGTATTTAGTATTTAGAATTGATAATTATATTATCTTATCTTATTGTCAAATAAAGGATATTTAAGGACACTCTGGTTCCTTGTAATGAAGGGAGACTTTAACACCACCATAATGAGGAAGCTGTGCCGGATTCCAATGACATGCTACGTGTATTTAGGTTCCATGTCTTGAACTTCATGACCAGGAAAGACTAAAACCTTTCGAACAACCATTCGAGTAATCTGTGAAATTTTTAGTGATATGAGTAAATATTGGCTTAATCGAATTTGACGTTGTACAAATACAGATTTGAATTGAATTGAATTGAATTGAATGAAATCCCCTTTTTGGAGGATCTGAACAGCTCGTTGGTAAGGCACTTTGGTTTTCTTGGCAAGGCGGTTGGTGCCACCGATCCCTGGTTCAATTCCTTATGGATACATACACTTTTATTTAATCCTTCCGTCTATATTTATATTCTCTTGGATTGTTGGATTCTTGGAAGTCATAATGTAGAAACCACAGACATAATATATAGAGGACCAGTCAACACTTTACATGGATTGTTGAAAGGCGTTTCTAGTCCCTGGATTCGACAGCCCTGGTCGGGAGATCGTTCCATAAACCAATGGTGGATGGTTAGAACGAATACAAGCGGGCGTTTAGGCGTGATTACTGGATGATGAACCTTTTGCAGTGTCCACTAGCGCACTGTGTGGATAGTTGCAAGATTTTTGGGACATCATTTTCTACAATTTCGATAATAATATTTTAGTTATAGCAGATTACACTTGTACGTTTTTTCGTTTTGGTTGGAGTTTGTCTAGGCTTATCGTCTTGACTAGTTGCGTTGTTTTGTGTTATGTAAAACGTTGAACAGTTTGAGTCTTACTGCTCTTCTTGGGGTTTATCAAACTTGTCCACATCTAATGTGTCTTTGCCGCTTTCTTAAATACATGAATGACTTTTAAGCTCCGATCAAAGAAAATGACAAGACGTATTTCTGTGTCTCCAGTCAGTCCCCAATGATTGCAATAGTGACATTAATTTGAAGACACGTAATGTTTATCAAAGTATTTTAGATCAGTTTCCCTTTTGACACTGTCATGTAGACGTTTGGTTCGAACACATTGGCTGTTTACCTGGGTTGCAGGTTTTCTCGAATAAAATTAAATTCAAACACAAAAGAATTCGGGTTGAATGAAATTCATTTTTATTCGCCTCTTTGAGCTTACTTTGGATTACTGCAGAGGGACGAAATAGAACTGATATGTTGCGATGATCCTTATTTTTGAGAGTCATATGTTCGATTGCTGTACTATGGCTGCTTGAAGTAAGTCATACAACTCGACTAAAAAAACAACAACAAAAAATGTAACAAACGAGCAGAGGAAACCCCGGGCTCTCCCCTAAAAATAAGACCCCCCCCCCCCACACACAAAACAAACGAACAAACAAAAAACAAAAACCGAC
>JBBPDF010477322.1:0-10578 GCA_037974715.1 Lomanotus vermiformis | reverse complement strand
ACTGGAGTCCACCAAAACAGTTCAATTAAATTCAACATTGACAATTCCAATACCTCAACCAAGGTTACTCGGGCTACCAACGTATTCATACATCACAACACAATAAGCCATAAATCATTTATGCAAAACTTATTGATGTAGATAAGAGAACAAATACAGGGGTTGAAATAATGTGGCCATATTCAGTTCAAAAGAATTAAAAAACACATATTAAATTTCAAATTGAACACAATGGCATTGTCAATCATGCCCCAGTACATACAACACAGACATTTATAAAAAATGTGTCGGAACACAAAGCATGCAAATTACAACAATTCCAGATCATGCATCCTTTGGATTGGTCTCAAATAACAACCATCTTTAGTTTTCACAGAAACTGTCCGACAAATTCCATCCCTCCCATTAATAAGCCTCTCAACAATACCAACTGGCCATTTCAATTTAGGACAGTTATCTTCACGGATCAATACAACTGAACCGATTTTTAATTGACCATGTCTGTCTCGTGCCTTAGCAAGAGGAAGGTTTCTTACATACTCATCCCTCCACCTTTGCCAAAATCCTGACACTATCAGTCTCATAAGCTTTTCTTTATCAGAGAGATCTTTTTTCTTAGAGATGGGAATAGGAACTGCATCGACCTTGTCTAGAAATCCTCTACCTAATAGGAAATGGGATGGGGTAAGAACATTTCCACCCTCCACATCCTCACCTACAAAGGAAAGGGGCCTAGAATTGATACAAGCTTCAACCTCGACAATTATTGTATCTAGCTGTGATTTATCAATCAGTCTGATCCCAACAGACTTTTTCAAAGACACCTTCATATTTTTGACCATACGTTCCCACCATCCTCCCCACCATGGGGCTCGGGGCACGGAAAATTGCCACTTAGGGCAATCCTGACCATACAGTCTGAAGAGCGCGTTGGGTGCACTTCTAAATGTCTTTGCGTTGTCTGAGTAAACCACTGTTGGCAAACCCCTACGAGCTACAAATTTCCTGAATGCCAAAAGGAAAGAAGAGAGTGATAGCGAATCTACCAATTCAAGATGAACGGCCCTTATTATCGCGCATGTAAAAAGAAGCACGTAGAATTTCTTACCCGCAAAATCACTCGTATACAAAGGTCCGGTGTAATCTACTCCCAACATGCTAAATGGCGGGGATTGTTTCAGCCGCGCTTCCATGAGAGGAGCCATCGGCTCTTGACATGCCTTTGTATCCAAGTACTGACAAGAAAGACATTGCCTTTTTACCTTTTTTGCTAGGATTCTGATCCCAACAACCCAGTATCGACTTCTGACCGCAGAAATCATTTGATTTACCCCAGCATGCTTAAGCTTTTCGTGTTTGTCTCGGACTATGAGAAACGACAGATGGCATTTTGGGAGGATAATTGGAAATTTTTCTTCATAACAAAGATCAGAAAAGTCGAGCCTTCTTCTAGACCTGATGAACCCATTCTCCCCGAGAAAAGGATGTAGTTTGTATATTGAAGATGATTTGCTGACTTGTTTCCCAGATTTCAAGTCATTAAGCTCTTCCCTGAAAAATTCCAATTGTGTTAATTTGATCAAGCTATCAGTAGCTTCCAGATTTTCATCGACGGATAATCGTTTGTCTTTCATCGTGTTTGACTTTGATTTGCAGTTTTTTATGAATCTCAAAACCCATCCTATCACTGCGATAGCCTTTCTGAAAGAACCCCAGCGTTCTGCATCTATCACTGGATCTATTTGATTGGATAGGAGTGAAACATGTGACTGCTTGGCTTCTACGTCGCATTCGGTATTACCAAAATCATTAACTGATTGTAACCGCTTTGACCCATACAACCACATCGATGATTCCATCAATGCCTTCTCTGGCATTCCTCTAGTCACGAGGTCAGCAGTGTTATCATGACCACTGCATAGATTAAACATGTGCTTTACAGCAATCGACCTATTGTCGAGTAACTTGTTTTTGACGTGTTCTTTCCACGGCAACCCAACTGTATACCTATCATCTTGGAAAGACACTGTCTTTTCGAAACCTTCCAAGGTTTCGTCATGCGGCTTTTCAATATCCACATTGCCTACCGCATCAAGATCCCAGATGGCCCCCACAGCTTTCTCACTCACATCCCGGATGCAAAGTAGTTGAGCTACGGCCTTTTTCGGTGGGCCACTGTAACATCCCGACAACATCCATCCACAAAGTGTTCTTTGAGCTACCATAGCCCCCTTTGTGATGACATCGGAAGTCACCAGCTTCCAGTAGTAATCTAGGCCTATCAGTATATCCACCTTAACTGTTCTACCATTATGGAATTTCTCCGAAAATGGTGTCGTCCCAAACCCTTCCAAAACATCACTCGGGATGGGAAGCCTATACATTTCAGGACAGATTGATTTCATGCTTGTAAGTGTCACATTGACCCCACCTAGCAATAAATCATACAATTTTCTTTCTGAATGGCCTTTGTGCCTTCTTTCTCCAAAATGAGAAAGGGCCAGCTTTTCCCTACATTTAGCCTCCAGACCAAGCTTTTCAACTAACCCCGCGGTTATGAAAGATCTATCCGACCCACTGTCGAATAAAATGTCTACCTCCACTTCACGACTCCCTGGCCCGACAACTGTGGTAGACACAACCTGCATAACAGTAGTGGTATTAGAAGAGCGGGAATGAGAGAATCCGACAGCACTCTCCCCCATCTCTCCTTTAGCAATATCTCCTGTATCATTACATAACAAAGCATTGTGTTTGCCCTTACATTTGACACAAGACAATTTACAATCACGTGCCATGTGATTATCAAAACAAACAAAGCACAACTTCAGCGAATGCAGTTTTGATTTCAACTCCTTTTTTGACAAGTTTTTCAAAGAGTAGCATTTAGCTGAATTATGATTTTTCTTTTTGCAAAAAGAACAGCACTCTTTCTTGCCAACAGAAAAGGAATTAAAAGCAGCAACGGAAGATGAGGGCAATTTCTTGTCGTCTGTTTCCACCCTTTTGCATTGAAATGTCAGCGACCGTTCACGGCGCTTTATTTCGTCGTAAAGGAACGACATCAAGAATCCCAAATCAGACTCTTTGCCCTCACCTTCCCTTGCCCATTCCAACCTGATTTCATCAGGTATTTTACTTAAAATGAGGGGCGTGAGAATCACACCATATGTGTCCCCCGCCACACCCAGATTTTCCAAACACCTTATTCGTGTCTGCAATTCATCATGCAAAGGCCACAAATTCAAGTTTTTAATGTGGCTTGGGAGGTTTAGCAATTTTTGAATATGGGCAAAGATCACTCTTTCCTTGCGTCCATATCTTCTTTGCAAAATCTCCCTCGCCACATCATAATTTAAGTCCGTAATAGACAAGCCTTTGATGGAAGCGAGCGCCTCCCCAGCCAACAGTGACCGCAAGTATGTCAATTTGGTGACGGGAGGTAATTCGCTTCCATCAACGACAGCATTAAATTGATCAATGAATGCAAAATACTCTAAACAATCTCCTCGAAATTTGGGTATTTCTATTTTTGGCAATCTAGCCTGTCCAAAATATGTGTTGGCATTGGCCTTTTGACTACGACTACTGTGAACACTGGCAATGTCAGGACAAGGATTATCTTTTTCTAAAACTAAAGTGTTCATCAGTTTTTCACTTTTTATTTTTAAAGCCATGAATTTTCGTCTGAATGTGTGCGCCTCTTCAATGTTTCTTTCTAATTCATCTACCTCCAACACTTCCTCTATTCTCGACTGCACCTCATCCAATCTAGAAAGTCGCTTGTCCATCTCACCAATAAAACTTGAGAGTTCTACAGTGTTGACCTCCTTGGCAAGGGCGTCGTCCAAGTCATTGGCTGCCCTCGTGAGCCAACCTCTGGCCGCTGCTCTGGACTTCATGAGACTTTCCATGGTGCGGAATGAAATTACTTACAACAGTGGAATAAATAAAGGAAGAAAAGGTAGAAAGATATAGATTTAACAAACAAGGGATTCTCACCGAATGTTTCTAGGAAATCATCCAACGTTGGGCTGACCACAAGTTATAAAATGTAATGCCACTCAAAAGTGACGAAGAATTTAATCACAACGCACTAACGTGGTAGCCAAAGACGAACCGGGCGTTGATTCTTCAAGGATTTCGTCGCATGACGGTCTGTGCTTGAGTAAGAGCCGCTCTCACTTGCAAGCCATCCAGGTCCACATCAGAGAAGTCCTGGTTTTAAAGTATTACTAGGCTAGCCGCTAGCCTAGGAGTCTCTGTCTGGTTTAAATTTAAACATGAAATAAAAACCAGTCCGGAATACAGCCACCGGCTCACGCTCTCCGCAATGTTCTTAAGCTGCCGCAGCTAAAGAACAATAAATACAGTCAGCTGCTTATGAATGAAGATGTCAGACAGTCACGTTTGTCTGACACTTCATGCATCAATGCACTATATGCCACCAATGTTAATTAAGCACTTCAAACAGAAGAATTTGTAAAATGACTTGATATGACAACAGTTACTTCTTAACTACCACTAGACAATCACATTAGTCTAGAGGTCGTTAGAAATAAAGTTGTGGTGTAGAGTAAATCCGACGTTGGTAGATAGAATAAGTGGGAGAGCAAATAATATCAAAATGTCCGTGAAAATAATTCCCGGGTTTCGGCACCAAAATGTGAATAAATAACAATTCACGTCGAGATAGCTTCTGGATTTACTCTAAACGTTTATTTGGTAGCAAAAGACATGTAAAAGCAAACTGCACTGTATGAAGATCGGACAAAGACATAATTCCACAACATCAACACATTCAAACCAAAAACTCTTCAAACGATTGCACCCACTCAAACTACTCAAAGCTACACCCAAAATACACATGTTAGAGACGCATTGCTTACCTTTGATTGAAAAATAGGGTTTTGAGTGAGCAAGGGGAGAGACGATTCATGCATCAATAGCGAAGATAGTCAGGAGGACATGGGTTATAAAAACAAAAGCAAACAGTTACTAATTGCAGAGGCCCACAGGCTTCAGCTAAATCCTGCTGAATTAATATCTTTCGTTCCTCAATCAAAGCCGTGTCAAGTTGAGGATAAACAAACATAGTATGTCTTGGTAATTTTATTCTGCACTTTTCCATAACATCATTGTCTTTTGTTGTTTTTTGTTTCTCCTTTTCACTTCAATAACACCATATATTTACATCATATAAAACTATTATTCTATTTGTTTGTATGATGGCAATTCACAACGCTTTAACGTATGCCATGCTTCACATATTGTGTTCTTCATGTTTGTTAACCAACTGCATTGTATTCACTTACAAAGCGTAGAGATGGGGGAGGGGGTATAGGGATGGTAGAAGAGGAATGCAGAGCACTGACATAACGTTTCATATGTTCAAGGGTGTGGGCACTGTTAGCTAACTGATACGCCTGGCAGTTACAGTGGCGGTCAAGGTCCCGTCCATAAATCACGACACGGAGGGTGAGAATGGTGTATCTGTGTATGTAGAGTGTGGGATGTTTGGTCAGCATGAAAGGTCGGTGAGTGCAACTTAATATTATATAGCCCTTCTAAAGTTTTCTTGCATAACTCCAAGATGGTGGGCTATTTCTTCGAACGGTATTAACAAAATTAAAAGTATAAATGAGAATTTTATACAGATCTATCAATTATATTCATTAGTATACAAAATACAATGTATTCATACATAATGACTTATATGATTAAAGTTTAATCTTTAGTTTTGCCTCTGGAATACATTGTCCACCTTATAACATGAGGATGATTGTACTGTGGCTGTACGCAGTTTGTATTTATTGTTATTGTTCGGTGTTAACGCAAAAAAAGACATATGTCATATTAAAAGCGCTACACGGAGCAAGTCTTTAACTCAAATGCAAATCTGTTAACTGCATATGATATATGAAACTTGTCTTGAGTTAGCTTGAAAATAAGAAAAATTTATAGTGCCGTTTTTCTGTAATAATAAAAAAAAAAAACAACCTTTGAGTGTATAAAATATACGAGAAAATGGCTCAAGTATGAGCTATTACTACAAGTGATTTTTCGTTTTTAACATAACAAAATTTATATCAATTTAAAGCTAATGCTATCCACTTTTTACTCGTCTTCAACACAACGTTGTACCATTTCATTTCAATGGGATAAAGAGGGTTTAAAATCACTAGGTCAAAATGATCAAAAGCGCTCATGCTAGGAGCCCATTGTACAGGTGGTGTAACCTCTCTATGACCCCGTTGTGTGGCCAGCGGGAGGCCATTCAACCGGGCGGGCTAAGTGATCTCATTTGAGACGCCGTGGGCAACTGATAATTAGACTACTAGTATTTATGTTAATGATGTATATTGAAGTTTTTGTTTAAAATCTTCTGTATCTTTACTGCTTTTTATACTGACTGGCAGTATATTCCATAATCTAAAAGTACTAGGGAAGTATGAATACCAATGACTACATGTATCTACACCAGAATATGGTTATGTAAATGTTTGAGTTTGAGCCCCAGATCTCCTATGGTTATTTTTTATTTTGGAATTCTTGTGGTAGTAATGCTTGGCCATTAATTGTACTGAAAAGAATGGTAAACTTATTTCTAGCGGTATGTACTACAATTTGTTTACGTTTATTTTTGTATTAAATTTGTTGGTTACGAATCTGCCTGCATTTTTATAGTATTTTCTCTATATTATCATCTATGTAGTTTTGATGATGTAGATTCCATATACAATCTTTGCAATCTAGGACTGGTTTTATGAATGTTTTGTAGCTTTTATCTTCAAAATGTTGAGGGCAGTCATTGATATTTCGTTTTAGTTTAGGAAATCTAGTAGGCCATTTGCTTTCTTACATAATGCCAGGTTTGGTCTTTCCACAGTCGTTTACTATTATACCGCCAAATTTGTAGTTTTTAATGTTTGGTTGTGTAGGCAATAGTTTGATTTTGTTAATTTTTTTTATTTGATTCTTTTGAAAGTATTTGGCATTTATCTGGATGGAATTCCATTTTCCAGTCTTTTTCCCATTGTTGTTCAGATCATTTTGTTGTGCTTTACAATTATTGTTTTTTATATCTCTGTACAACAGGCTATTGTCTGCAAATAATATCTTTTTTAGTGTCTTTTGTGAGTTTTTGATCATTGGCAATTATGTATATTAAAAATAAAATGGACCTTGTACCTAGTGGTACTCTTGACAATTCAGGTTTGGGGCTTGACTCTACTCCTTCAACAATGACTTTTTGAGTTCTACCTATAAGGAATGTTTTCCTCCAATAATGGAAATTTTGTTAACAGTCCATGAGGATCTACTTTTTCAAAAGCTTTCAAGAAATATAGGAGTACTAAACTGTGTCTATTTGTTCTCTCCTATTTAAGCAGTTGCTGAAATTATTTAGGTGTCTCAGGCTAACACTAGGTGCCACCCAGGCTTGTTATTGCCAGTCAGTCAAAAAAAGATTGACCCTGAGATTTTCTTAGCTGATTGAGGCTATGAAAATAGCTATAAAAATAAAAACTTACACAAGTTTTGAAATTACACTTGCTCAGAAACATACTATTTTTAAGAGTGTATTTTAGTGTATTGGTGTATGAATGCTGATTGACCACAGCAGTTGAATAAAAGAGACAAGGGGTACATGTTGAACAACTTTTATAAATTCGCACAGATTCAGATGTAGGGTCATAAAGGGCAATGAAATCCACACTTAACAATGGAAAACTGGGGTATAAATGTAATTTGAAATTTTACATACACTGTACATTCTTTTTCTGTGTTTAATGTGGTCTTTATTCCTATAAAAAAAAAATGAGCTCGAACATGCATCAAAATTTGCTAGAACACAAAATTTTCTAGAATTTTTTCAAAATTTTCCCGGAGAGCATGCTCCTGGAACCCCTCTAGATCGTGCATCTGGTCGCAGCTCCATTCTAAGTCCAACTGAAATAAAGTTTCCTTTTTTTGCGTGGAAGATTAATTACAGACTTTCATTAGGACCAGTAAGAAGTGCTCCATTGTAATTCAGCCCACCCATAAATTTTACATCTTTTTTCTTACTTACTGACTTATCCTCTGTCATGTACAGTAAGGCTGACACATGGGAGCACCAAAGATCCCTATCTGCTTTCTTTCCTACCTCTTTCCACGTCCACTCTTTTCGCTTTATTTCTCTTTCTACTGTTCTCCTCCAAGTATCCATTGGACTACCTTTCTTCCTGTGTCCTTAGGGTGTCCATCTTAATGCAGTCTGTGGGAGTGCTGAGGGTTCCGTTCTGCAAACATGTCCTAACCATTTCCATCTTCGTTCCTTTATTATTGTGGTTATTGGCTCCATGCATGCCTTTTTGAGAAGGTGCTTGTTGTTTGATATCTTGTTTGGCCAAAATATTTTGAAAAATTTTCTTTGAAAAACGTCAAGATTTTGACATACCTTCTTGTAGCTTTCCATGATTCAACACCATACAAAAGAACTGCCAAGACATTTTTTTAAACATTTTTAATTTAGTTTTATTTTTTTAGAGATTTTGTTTGATTTCCAGATTGAGTTGGGTATACCAAAAGCCCTTCTGGATTTTTTAGTCTTCTTAACCTTTCATTTATTTCTGTTTGCATGTTTCCATTATGGGAGATTTTTGTTCCCAGGTATATGAAGTTCTGGACATCTTCTATGCTTTTCGCATCAATTGTTATGGTCTCTTTGACTGCTATTTATCCTCATTGTTTTTGTTTTTTCTGCATTTAAGTCCTATTTTCTTGGCATTCTGTGAGAGTTTTTGTGTTTTGTTCTTTAAATCTGTAAATTTTTAGGACAACAAAACGACAGCAAAATCTAAATCTTCAAGTGGGTCAGTAAATTTCCATCCGATGCCCCTCTTTTCCTTCTCTACTGACTCTTTCATTACCCAGTCAATGGTTAATTAGAACAGAAATGGTGACAGAATTCATCCCTGCTTTTCGCCCATTTGAAAGCTCTTGTCTGCATATGACTTTTGTGCTGAAGTTGCAGTATAACATTTTGACGATATTTAAAATCTTTTGAGGAATACCATGGTGCATCATGATATTCCATAGGGCTGGACCGTGGAGGCTGTCAAATGCTTTCTTAAAATCTATAAAGTTTTCCTACAGGGTGGCGTTGCATTCTCTGCACTGTTCAACAACTTGCTGAAGTGTGAAAATGTGGTCTGAGCATGACTGTTCTTTTTGGAAACCTGCCTGCTGTTTTCTAAGGTTTGGTTCTATTTCTAGACTAACTCGATTTTATGGAAATAGGCTCCTTCCTCGTAATACTACTCTAGTAATAGAGAAAAGCATGATTCCTCTCCAATTACCACATTCGGCAAGATTTTCTTTTTTCTGGTAGAGTTAAATTATTTTGGGTACAGGAGGATGGATTTCTCATTTTCACTAAGCGGCATGGATGAGGACTAGTGATTCAGCCAGGCGGCAATAGTTCCTGAAAGCGTTGCCCTATTCAGTTTGTACTTCAGTGCAAAGAAAGAAGTAGCATTCTTGCAGAGTGAGTTAAAGGCTTTGAAGATATGGACATTGATTTCTTAATGAATTCAATTTATTGGTTTTGGGTGAGTTTATTGTTTTATTTTATTACTATTATTATTTTTTTGTCTTCTTTCAGTGGTTGTTTTTTTCTGATCTTTTTTGTGTTTTTTAGTTCTTGTTTATTTTTTTGTTTTTGTTTTTTTTTCTTCAGGTGTTTGTGTTGTTTGATTTGGGCTTTCTTTTTAAGCCTTTTTGTTTGGGTTTTTTTCCCTTGGGTTCTTTCATATATACGTATATATACAGTAGTTTCCGCAAGAGTGCCCGGTGGTCTGGAAGCAGCCTAACCGGGCACGTAGGCAGAGCAGGCACTCAGGCGATATCGACTCTGCGGCTCCGTAGAGGTCTGATTTTCATTATCTTTAACTTTTAAAAGAGTTTTCAAATCTCTTGAAGTTTACCACGCATATAGAAACGTGATTGTCACGTATGCACAAAGTTCATCTTGCTTAGCTTTTATCCCTTTTAAGTTTACGAGCCATGCAGCCTATTTCAAAATGTTCAAAGACACCCCTGTTCACATCCAGACAGTGATCATTTTGTCGCGACAGGGAAGGACTCGAGTGCATTGTGTTGCGTAAATCTGTAGACAGCATAGATTGTCATTCATTCTGACCAACCACCTTGTTAAGACAAGCCATGCATGCGTCTTGCATCTTGCGTCATTGAACAGCGACGATCTAAGCCATGCCTTGTGCATCGCATTCGAATTTGATTGACTGGACAGTGGACCAGCAAGGGGGGCATTCATTTGTTACGTGTTCCAGACTCAAAGGGGTGGGTAAACTACTCAGGTGAAGGGGAGGGACGTCTTTTGACACCCTAGCAAACTCCAGACAAATGTTCATGGTTACTCTATCTGTAGTACATTGATATTTCATTGCTTTTTTGATTGACACCATGCCAACATATCGGGCACTAAGGTGACAAATGGCTTTCGAAGCGAGTGGGGATTTTGATAGTAAAAATTCAGTTTTGTCAAAATAGCGGGCACTTAAGTGAAACAGGCAT
>JBBPDF010477321.1:0-14261 GCA_037974715.1 Lomanotus vermiformis | reverse complement strand
GTGTACAAACTGTGTTCTGACCAGGTTACTATTTTTTTTTTTTTTTTATGTCAGATTTGGAAAGAAAATAAGAAACTTCTCTCTCCCCCATTTACATATTTTTGTTGTCTCCTTTTTTTGCAGACAGCGAAGCCATGAAGAGATTAGTAGTGGAAAATGCAGAAGCAGCATATACCAAACATAAAGCGAAGGTAAGGAAATTTAATGCTGGTCTATTTTCATAAAAGTATCTTAAAACATGATAGGATATAATATAAGGCTTACTGAATGTGCCATTTTCTCATTAACATAGGAAAACGTAATGAAATACCATTTTTAATGGAGGATCTGTTTTTTGAAAATCTTGTTTATCTGTATCTTGAAATTTAAATGTTTTTGCCTTTCACTCCCAATCTTTTGATTATTTGGAATTGTACTTGAATCAATAAAAATTATTTCTATATATTTTTGAGGGGGTCTCATTGATATCTGAAAGCCCAACAGTGCTCTTACTTTTTTTTCCAAAAGTCTTGCTCCTATGGCTAGATGATTATGATTTTTTTATCCTGTATTTTGTCTGTAAAAATGTTAAAACTGAAGACCATACTCAGCTCATTGCAAATTTATTTGCTTGTTTTTACAGAGAAGAGCCTTTGATTCAAATTCATGTAAGTATATCAATTTTTTCATCACAGTTGTCTTGAATTTATCGTAGTTCATTTCTGAATGTTTTTTAAGACCTCATTTTGCAAAGCTTAAAAGCTCTGGTACACCAATTTTTTGAAAATGATAGAGGGGTTGTGATATTGCTTAGCCGTGTTTAGTATTGTTTTTTTTTTAGAGTTATGTAAATATCTAATGTCAGCAAAATGGAGGAAAACGCCAGCTTTAACAAAAAGAAACCGATTTCGTTCATCTGATGTAAAGCGCTTTAAAAATACATTTTAAAAACTAAAAAAATTAGTTGAAGAATTCAACTGATTTTCTAGTTTTAGAAACAATAAAACTTTGAAAAGTCAAAATGGTTGCAAATCTGTCTTTTCTCTAGACTACCATACGTTTGTCGACTCATTGTGCCATTTAGAGATGATATCCAAAAACACTTCACTCAGTTGTCCTGAAATTGAATAGTTAGATGAAAAAATAAGTGATTTTGTCCACCTCATCTCACAGTGAATCAAGCCTTGGCAGAGCCCTCGTTGAATGAAGATGCACGATGTGCTCAACCAAATATGTTTAGTGGCAAACTAAAAGGATACCAGCTGAAGGTAGGTTTGAAACTTTTTGCATAGGGATTTCTCTTGGTCTATGTAAAATGTAACTCAGTAGTCTCCGCCTAATAAGCCACTCTTCGGTCGACAAAAGAAAACAGGCTATCAAACGGAGCGGGTTATAAGACATACAAGCAAGGGGTTTAATAAAGTGCGTATGTACATTGTGTATTACGAAATTGAATGTAATGTACATGTAGTTTAATCAATTAATGATTGGCTGCAGAAACGGCCAATCAGTGGTCTACAGTGACAAGTCACCTATGGATGTTCCTCTTTGTCCCTCCCACTTGTTAGCCAGCTGGGCCTACTATGACATTTTCTTCCATAATAGGGCATTATGGGAATGCTTAAGCTCCACTAAACGTTGCTCAATCATCGGCCCACACTATGCAGGAGATGGTGGCATTTCTCTTTTGTTCTCCAAGGCAGGGCATGGCTTGTGCAGTGGTTTGGTTGACTGGATGACCAAGGTCTGATTGTGTGTGTATTGTTAGACAGTTGGATTGGATGCCTTTTCTTTTATTGCCTTTGTGAGATGGGTGCTTTTAAAAGTCTTGCCATTGATTTGCAAATGACTTGTTACCAAGGTTTATGAATGGGATGGCTGTATTGTGTTTAAAAATTCTTTCTCATCATCGTTGTTTGTTATGGGCCCAGTGAAAAATACTGGGTATTAGAGGGGTATCTTAAATAGAAGAAAAGACTGTTTCACCAAAAAAGTGGTTTATTAAGCGAAGTGGGCTCTAAGATGGCGGTTTATGAGACAGTGACTACTGTGTATTTTATCAATCAATCATTTTATCTGCCCACCAAGTTTTGACTGTTAGGTTAGATATATTACGTTTTACATAGAATCATATTACATTTTTACAGTACAAACTTGGTGGGTAGATAAAATGATTGATTCTACCTTGTAGGACCAGTCTTTTAAAATACATTTTAGAAGTTGCTTGATTTCATGTCACTGTGAAGAACATTGTATTACCCTCTGATTATTGCAGTTTGAATTATGGAAGCATGGCACTGTTTCCCTGATTCTCTTATAAAATGACAGACAAAGAGCGATGGCATCTCAAATTTTGAAGAAAATTGACCCTTTAGCTTAGGTAAAAAATTTTATTATTTGGATGGAAAGAAAAAATTATTATTTGGATTTTATTTTTGTTTTAAATCATTTTGCAGGGCATGAATTGGATTGCTAATCTCTACAACCAAGGCATCAATGGTATCCTTGCTGATGAAATGGGTTTAGGAAAGACAGTGCAAAGTATTGCTTTTCTTGCTTATCTTGCAGAAGTAAGTTTGTATTTATCAAATCATAGGGTTTTATGACTTTATCACCTATATTTAGGACCTAATGTTTATTAGATTTAATCTGTGTTTTATCTTGTGTAGTGCATCTATGTCTTTTAATCTTTCTCTTTTGCTGTCTGTTTTTACAAGTATGAATATGTACCAGTATATGGCCATTGCTTTATTTCCAGGTGCAATCAATATGGGGTCCTTTCCTTGTCATAGCACCTGCATCAACCCTTCATAACTGGCAGCAGGAAGTTTCAAGGTTCACGCCAAAGTTTAAGGTATGTAACAGAAAAGGATTTTTCATTTGAAAATTCAGTTTCCAAGTTATCAAATTTTGAGCTAGTTTTTTGGGGTTTTTTTTTTTTACACTACGGATCCCTGGCCATTTTCATCTGACTGCCATCCCTACTCTAGCGATTTTAGGAGAATTTAAAGAATTATAACTCTTCAGTTAATAAAGATATAAAGTTGAAATTTTGCTAGTCTTTAGATCTATTTTAGCTCTGTTGCCTGTACAAATTTTAAGTTTCTTTATCCACGGATTTTAAAAATTATTTTACATTAATTTTTGAAATTCACCTCCTTTTTTAGTTTTTCTATTAGTATCCAATTCTTCACATTACAAAACATACAGCATAATTTTGAAATAAGAATTTGCATATTGTAAATGAAAATGAACTTCAAGACCCCATGGTAATATTTGTTAATCATCTAGATCCACCTGAAAAAAAAAAAGCAAATTAGTAAAAACATGCTTAATTTTTCTACATTTTACTACATAAGTCAAACAGTAACAGTACCACACACCATGATCATGAGGCAGTCCATTTAATACTTTCCAGAATCTAGATCTAGTAAAGAATTTACTTTACATTCTATCAAAACACATTTAAACAATCTTTACAATACAAGCTTGAGTAATCAGGATCATCATCACAGGAATCGAACATCACTGTCTTATGTTACTATTTGATCATCTTCATCAAAGAAATCAAAAATGTTTAGGCAACTTGATGCCATTTTGATAGGTCTGGGCTTTACTTTCAATCTGGTTGGGAAAACCCAGTCAATAGACAAGTAAACATGCTTATTCAGCTTCTGTTGTTTTTTTTTTTGTGTTTTTTTGTAAATTGAATAGTTAACAGAAGTAATCGGTATCCCATGTTTTTAAATGGTCTTATAGCTAATGTACCAGAATGAATTCATGACGTCAGTCTCGATGATATTCGGCATCAGGTCTTGATGCAGAAATCATGTTCTCGATACCATTCTGAACGAGGGTTCAGTAAGTTCACCTTTTGAGTACCAAATTCATTAAGCATCAAGTTTTACCTGTTTAGTTTATGCCCTTATATTGAAAAAGTGTAAAATAACTCAATTAGGATGGATTTTTATTTTGTCCTACAGGTTGTCCCATATTGGGGAAATACTCAGGACCGTAAAATTCTTAGAAAGTTTTGGGATCAGAAAAGTCTTCACACAGAGGAAGCATCTTTTCATGTGGTCATCACTTCTTATCAGTTAGTCATCCAGGATGTTAAGTACTTCCAGCGCATCAAATGGCAATATATGGTTTTGGATGAGGCTCAAGCCATCAAGAGCACATCTAGGTGAGCTCAATTTTTAACATTATTTTTCAGTTCAACCAGGTATTGAAAAAGATTCAATTAAAATATAATTTAAATTGTAGGTAAAAATTCTCTCTTATCATAGAAATTGATCAAATTCAAGTACTCTTTGACTTCATATAATTGCTTCATTGCTCTCTTCTATAGCGTGAGGTGGAAAATCCTTCTCGGCTTTAATTGTAGAAACAGACTTTTGCTGACTGGAACGCCAATTCAGAACAGCATGGCAGAGGTAATTCTTCTGTGAATATTTGTCCTGTCATGTATTTTATTAGAATTGTAAATAGTGGTAAACAGTTGACAATTATGTAAGCTTTTTGTAGTTGGAGTTAGCAAACTATTAATCTGAAACATTCCCATTTAGAGGTGGTGCCCTTGTTTTGGTATTATTTCAGGATTTATTAGGCTCAAAGGAATGCATTATTACTATTGGGAACCAGCATAAATGGGGTTGTTATCATGTAAAATTAGTTCATAATGACAAACGTACCATATTAGAAAGAACTGGGGTTACATATGTCTTGCATGTATACATCTTGCACCAAACTTCCCCGCATGATGCATCTGGGAAACGTAAATGGCCTTAAATTCTTACACACACATACTCAAGCAAAACAAAACAACAGCAGCAACAACAAACCCAAAATAACACAAAACGAACCAAAGCGAGTGGTTAAAAAAAATCCAACAAACAAAACAGCAACAAAAAAACACCAGCAAAATATTTTGGCACGTCATTATTGATTTACCAACCATGAAATTTTATTTATTTTGTTTGTTTGTTGTTTTTTTTGTCATGGAAAAATGTTATGCACACATTACTGTCAAAACCCCTTTTTTCCCCAGTTGTGGGCCTTGCTACATTTCATCATGCCAACTCTATTTGATTCACATGATGAATTCAATGAGTGGTTTTCTAAAGATATAGAAAGTCATGTGGAGAAACAGTCAGGCATCGATGAAAGTAAGTTTTTTGGGTAGCGTGTTCAAATTTATTTAACTGAGGATTATATTTATTTTAAATCTTGTTGCTCCACCTATGTCATCATGAATATTTATATCTGCATTACCAAGAGGTAGCAGCTTATCACAAGGTGATTGCTTTGTAAAGGGAAAAACAAATATTTTTGACAATGAGTTCATGAGTCTATTTAAAAACAAATTTTTTTTTAGATAAATTAAAATGTCATATGTTGTATTTATACATTTCGTAAATGTTTGCAGTCATAAAGCATATCCCTCCTTCCCATCCCTTCTTTTTTTTTTTCTTTCTTTTTTTTTTGTTGTTGTTATCATCACACATTTCTTTTCTTTAAAGACTTGTTTTTTAAAATTCTTTAACAGACCAGTTATCAAGATTGCACATGATCCTCAAGCCATTCATGTTGAGAAGGGTGAAGAAAGATGTGGAAAATGAGCTCTCAGATAAGGTAAAAACAAGTTTTAGAATAATTTTCTTCTCTGATAGTGTTAGAGAAGCTGTTGCATGTAACATGTTTAAAGGTAATATCTCAATGTGTCACGAAATTGTGATAAGTGCTTCATCATTTTTTTTTTTTTTTGGCAGATTGAAATTCTAGTCTACTGCCCTTTGACAACACGACAAAAACTTCTTTATCAAGGCATCAAAAACAAAATATCAATCGAAGATCTCTTGCGTTCATCAACGTCCTCGACTTCATCAGCCCAGTCGACTACAAGCAGCCTGATGAATATTGTTATGCAATTCAGAAAGGTGATTTTCTTTTTTGTATCATGCTTTTAAACTGAATATTAGTTTTGTTGATTGTCTCAGTTATTTTGTTTGGGTGATAACAATTCATAGTGTTTGAGTGATTATGTAATCATTGCAGTCTTGCAATAAAATCTTAGTGAGGTCAAATTGATTCAATACATTGCATCTTCTTCTTTTTCTTCCTCTCCTCCTCCCTTTTTTCAAAAAAAATTTATTGATTTTTTAAAGGTTTGCAACCATCCAGAGTTGTTTGAAAGAAATGAACCAAAGTCGCCATTCTTCCTGCCCATTCAGCCCTTTACCCTCCCAAAATTAATATACAGGGAAGGTGAGAAAAAATGTTATGAGTAAAGGAAATAAAATATTCCTTATTTTTTCCCATTTGGGAAATTTGATTATCTGTAGTGAAGAGCATGGCTCACCTTTAAATGTCTTTAACTAAAATTGCTTCCATTTACCTGAATAGAAACACATATTTCTCATTTTCTCAGCCTTACATGCATACTACAATATTGCCAGTGTAAATTTAATGTGCATGCTCAACTTATCAACAGTATCTTCATAGATAAATCAAATTTAGTTTATCAAAATTCTTTTAATGGCTGTGAAGATTATTCTATAAAAGTTGCTTCTTTTTTTTCTGACTTCCAGGTTTGCTGGGAACTGCTTTGTCAAGTCTTCTTCACATTGTGTTCAACAAATTGTATATTTTTTCACCTGATAATATCCATGGATCCCTCTTTCATTCAAGATCAGGTGAGTCAACAGTTCATCTTATTCATTTTAACAGAGTATTTATACAGAGTTGCTGTTTCCAGAAAATGCACAGGAAATATTAATTGTGAGGAAAAAAAGAAAAGCAAGCAATATTCAAGGCCAAGCGCAGTAAATTTCTCATTGTTCAGATGTTTACTACCTTGATGGCATTTTTGACTTTTTGGTGTTCAGTGTTTCATTTCAAAAGTGATTTTCTTAGACTTTCATTAGACATGCTTGTTCTATATTTCAATTTCTGTCCAACATGAAAATTGGCTGGAATGTTGATATATAAGACACACAAAATCACATGAGTTCAAGAATAAAAAGAAATATACAAAAAACCCAACAAAACGGTGACGAGGATCAAGAAGTTCAACTGCTTTAAATGCTGTCATAACTTGTGATGCCTCAAAGTACGTGGTCAGTGGGTCTAGTGCAGATGAGTATACATGCACATAGCTGCCAACCGTTTTGTATAAAACGGAATTGTTCCTTGTTTGGCTTCTCCAGTCTTTAAGTCCATACTGATTGTATGTTAGATCTTCTGATTCTGGATTGTAGCCCCTGGATCCAGTATTATTGTTATAGTGCTTTTTCGTAATGGTTTTAGGAAGTAAATTGGCTCAAAATGAGTTCAGGATGGCTTAGACTTTGGTCCTTGAACCCTGAAATTTAATTTTTTCCCCCTAGGATGCTTCTTCCCCTGGACTCCGAGGGTCGTTCCTTTTTTTACTTTGGAAAAGTTGGCAGCTATGCATGCATAAACTTTTTGAAATTTAATATTGCTGATGAGAAATGTATTTTTAGTTAGGCTGATTTTGATATTTAATTTTAGATTTTTTATATTGTATTAAAATTACAATGTGAATATTTGGCACATACTCTTACTTCAACCATTTTCCTAGTAATAGCTTTGTGATGTTTTTGTCCTTCAGATACGCCAAGTCATGTAAATAGTTGTTTCTCATTCACTCGTCTCATAAACATCTCACCCAAAGAACTTCATGACCACATGTATGGTGGAATGCTTGTGAGGTGAATACCAATTTTATTTCATAGTTACTGGTTAGATTGATTGATATTTTCCTTTTATTTGGTTTCCTCAGGTTCTGACTTTAGTGTTTGCACATAGAAAATGTGTTTTAGACTTGAGAATATGTTGATCTGATATTTTCTTTTTATATAGTTTTTCTCTGTTTTTGATGATGTGTTCATTCAAATATGTGTTTGAGGTTTAAAAATCATGTCTTTTTGTCTCTTATCATTGAAAAGCAGTTGATGCTGTAAAAACTCTTAGAAACCTTTATTTTTTTCATCTTTTTAAAAAATTTATTTATAAAAAAATTCTTTTTGTTTCGCGTTGTATGAGAGTTAAATGTTTGAATTTATTTTTCAGATGGTTGGGTGTGTTCCTCTTGATGAAAGCTGCATATAGGATACACCAACGCCTATTTTGGCAAGAAACTGCTTCCTCCAGGTAAACCTATGATTGCATAGTACGTATGGCATTTTTATATAGTGTTACAGTTTGAACATCTTATTTTGCAGGACAAATTTATTCTGTAAGAGTGAGAGGAAAGGCGAAAGGAAAGATGTCTGATAGATCAATATCACATGTGAAGAAAAGTCAACCTATATAGAGCAATAGTTTATTCTAATCTATGTTGTGGAATAATCATCCTTGCTGCTCAGCCCTACATCTCATGACATAAAAATAAATTAATATTGCATACTGAGGACCTCGGGCACAAATCATCTTGCTGCATGAACTATTATACTTATTTACTAACATACTTACTTTATTACTTAATTACTTAATGGCCTTTTGCATCTCTGTCTATGGACTGGGACCCCAGCAACTTGTACCAGGCCATGTTTGAGTTCTCCAAAGGTCTCTTTTGCTGGCAAAATCTGTTAGTCAAGGTCCCTCTTGCTTATTTGGTTTTCCATGAGCTTCAGATCTTTATTGAGAACAACTGGTTGTGTTGTAAGTGGTCCCCCTTGAAAGGGGCCTCCGCATTTCCTAAAGTAAGCCGTCATTGATTTGTATGCAGGTATTCCTATGGCCTGTTTCAGGATATGTCCGAGGGGCTTTCTTTTGTCTGTCGGTACAGGGTTTCATTCGTTATAATTGTCGGGTATCAGATGTTAAGTTCCCGTTTTAGTTTTTTGCGGTGGAATGCGTAGAGCATCTCTTCGTCTCCTTTTTTTTAGTGCCCATGTTCCAGAGTTGTAAAGGAGAATTTATTTTATGAGTCCTTTATATAGCTTGAGTTTAGTTTCTTGTTTTATCTTATCTCCTTGTATCCATACGTTGATCAGTGTGTAGGCGGCAGCATTTGCCAGGTGTTTTCTTCCATCCAGGTCTTCCTGGTCTCCAGTCAGTGAGCTGACTTTTCTTTTAGCTTTCCACTCCTCTGCATTCCTTGATTATTTAAAATAAAAATAACTGTAGTCCTACAGGTTAGGGTTCATGGCCAGAAAGACTGGTCAGTGACTTCCATTGACTGATGATAATTAATTGAGGCTAAATTTTGATAGTCTCTAATTATGAGTGTGTGTATTTCTCTTGGTCATTTTAAAATGTGGAAAACATTCTGGAAGGAAAAGTCAAGATAAAGGATCTCTGCCTATGGCCATAAATATGTTTTTTTTTAAACTCATCTATATTATCTTTTATCCTAGTCAAAAGAACATGGTTTCAAAAAGTACTTTGTATTATGTAAGTATATGGGCAGACAAAATGGGGGTGAAGTTGTTTCAATTTACACCATATCCCCTGTTACCATTATTTTAAAAAATATTTTTTCACTTTATTTCTCATTTCAGCAGCATGCCCACCACTAGATCTTCCTTGTTGTTAGAACCCCTCAGAAGTAGCAGTGCCATTAATATACAGTTGAGTCCCGTCCTCAAAGATCTTGTCTTTACCAGCCATACCTCTAGGTTTTTCTCCCATGAAAGTATACTCCTTCACTACATCCCTGAGACTTTTAGTCACTGCCAGATTCGTTTGCGGAAAACCCACCAATTGAAGAAGAACCCTCTCAGTCCCCCCAACTCTCCCACAAAGGTTTGTGTTGTTTGATACTCCAAGGTATAGTGGGTAATAATTATTAAAGGTTATTAGAATTCTGAGCTTATATGTGCACAATCGGAAAAATTTCCGAAATCTTTTTAGAAATTGTGATAATTCCTTTCACTGGATTTTTTCTGAATATACGTTAACCAATAGGTACCAATTTACACAATTGTAAAAATATAAAATTTGTCCTTTATCCCCATGGTGTGATCAATATCAACATCTCATATGTGAATACATTTTTATTATCCCAAAGGTTGACTTTAAGCAAAATCCATTGTATTTGAAGAGAGTTGTTAAGGGATGTAGAGGAACTCATTGATGCAAAGAAGAAATAAAATGCATCCTACTTAGTTTTGAAAGGAAAATGGTCTAAGTTGCACCCTTTGCATGGTCATATCTAACAAATCCATGACAAAGTCATTGAAATTTATGAAACAGTCATGTTTATGTCTGTTTATTTGTTGAATATCTACCTGGGTAAATTTCATATCAGTTATCCCTCATTGTCCTTTATTGAGTTATTTTCTCACTACATCTCAGTCTTTCCTTTTCCCTTGATGTTTTTAATTCCAGTCCCCTGTACGGAGCCCCATCGAAGACCCATCCCTGAGGCTTCATCCACACAGGCTGCGCCCTACAAGGTTGTTAAGATGTCAACAGACTTACCTGCCTGCATTTTTCTCATTACTCATTCCAAAGGTGTGACCTTCAGAATGTTCTAATAGTTAGCATGGGTTATTTGGATGTCCGTCTTGATCCTGTCACTGCTGCAAACATTTTTTGTTATCTTACTTCTCCTTTGTGTTTTGCATGCCATTGATAAGGTTTATTCTAATAACTCAATCAAACCAGTGTTCTTTTTCTTTTTTTTTAAAATATTTACTTAATCTTTTGTGATAATTTTATTGTTTTGTTTTTTTGTGCCAGTGAATGTGAGATGTGTAATTTCCTTGAGTTTAAATTACATTTAATTTATTCTACTTTGAGAAAGATAAATATCCTGTATGATTTGAAATGTTGCTTTCTTCTACATCTTATCTGAAAAATAGTAAAATGAAATAGTAACAAAGGCAGTAAGTAATTCAGCACACATTTTGTTTATGTCCCATGACAAAACAGGTGGCTTGTCCTGGTATGAAGCAGTATGTGATAGACAGGAGTGCAGAGTGGGAACGCGTGAGGTCCGAGCATTGTGGAACTTTGGAGGCAAAGCAATCATTATTGTACGGCACACCAGGGCAGTATGTTTGCACCAGGTGGTCATCCAACTTCTTTACCCACCAGATCCCATCAGGGCTTTATGCTCTCCAACCTCACTTTGGATGGAACAATATTGTGATACCAGGTATATTATTAAATAATGTCCAGTTGACACATTGATTCGGTGAGGCTTATAATAAGATAAATTACTATCGGGTAAAATTATCAGAATTATATCATATTTACTTATTTTCAAAGCCTACACATCGAGTGAGATCATATGGTTTTAGTATTCTTTTGTAGTTCAGATTTGTCCCTGAAGTTTTTGCTAAGATTGTGATAATTTCTTTTATGTCCATCATGACAGTATTTTATTTTTATGAAGAGAAAAAAAAGACATTAAAGAAAAACCAAAATCAAAGTGAAATTACAAATAAATATGGAAGTGGAACAAATATGAATGAAAATATATACTGGTATACTTTTGTGAAGAAAAGCATTTTTCTTTAATGAAAAACAACATTTTAAAATATAAACAAATATGGAAATCATATACAGATATAAAATATAAATTATGAATTTTTATCAGTTGGAAGTTGCCATCCTAAAAACACTCTTTCAGACGTATTTATATATATATATAAAAAAAAATCTTCATTAAATATTTCATTGAAATTTTTCCTTTTAGACAAAGAATCCTTGGTGAGTGATGCGGGAAAATTATATGTTTTGGATTCATTGCTGCAGCGCTTGAAGGATGATAATCATCGTGTGCTGATATACTCTCAGATGACACGGATGATTGATTTGTTGGAGGTGAGCAAATTGTCTTCTCTCTCTGTTGGTAGATTTACCTCCTCTAATCATATCATAGGAAATTCATATTAATGAAAAAGCGTTTATTGAAATTATTTTTAAAAATAGTTTACAAGAAAAATCTTCTAGCGACTAGATGAAATTTATCTTATATGGGGTTGAAAAAACAACAAACAACATATTATTTACATTATAACTTTCACCCTGAATCCCCCTTCCCAGTATGTCTCCCCTAATACACTTATTCAATATTAACATTCATGTATAGAATCAAATAAATAGTAAAAGTAATCATGCATAAATAAATAAAAATAAGTGTAACTAGAGTGAGGCTGAGGAGATGATAAAATAGAAAGATGAACATTTATTTCTCCCACGTCAAAATCCCCTTTAAAAGAACTCTTTATAATGACAGTTGATAGATGTGATTAAAAGTAAAATCTTTTCCCTTTTATTTAGGAATATATGTGGTATCGAAAGCATACCTATATGAGGCTGGACGGTTCTTCGAAGATCTCTGAACGACGTGACATGGTTGCGGACTTTCAGACAAGATCAGACATTTTTGTTTTCCTTCTCAGCACAAGAGCTGGGGGCCTTGGAATAAACCTGACTGCTGCTGATACTGTGAGTAGCATTTGTACTGCCTCTGAAATAGTGATTTAGGAATTCTCTTTCGAGATGAACAAGTCATAAAAAAATATGGATCAAGTAATACCAAACTTTATTTTAAATTATCACCGCCTGGACTGACCATGGACAAAGCCATTTCTAAAGGTTGTTTAGGATGAATGCTGTCTTTTTTCTTTCGTTTTTTGTTTCTTGTTTTTTTTGTTTCTCGATATATGAGAATCAAAACTAGATCCTAAATGTAAAGATGAGAAAAATATGCAGCTGGTCTTATTAATTTCACTATACCCTCATAATGAACAATTATTGGGACTTAGTAATAAAACCTTAGACTTAGAAGTAACAGTAGACAGTTTAAATTTCATTTTTCGATGTTCACCGAAAGCCAACACCCCTGCTTTTAAATACCCAAGTTCATTGATTGCTAGTAAAGGCCAGCAATCCAGCCACTGCCATTTTTAAACATTTATTTCATTAGGTTCTTGCTTCCATTGTAGCTAGAAGTAAATTTTACCTCCTATAATGTTACTTATTTGAAAATCTGGTGACTTCTGTGTCAATTGTAGGTCAAGACAAAATTAAGGAGACGGATTCGTGTTTACCAAAACAGTAAAATAACAAAATTTAATATGAACACTGGTGAAATATGTGCACCGTTTTCCTCTTTTGTAGGTGATATTCTACGACAGTGACTGGAATCCAACTGTGGACCAGCAAGCTATGGACCGTGCTCACCGTCTAGGTCAGACCAAGCAAGTCACTGTATACAGGCTTATCTGTAAGGGGACTATTGAGGAAAGGATCCTTCAACGTGCCAAAGAGAAAAGCGAGGTCAGCTTTTAGGAAAGTTCTACTTATTTCTTGGAAGAATACACTTTGCGATTTATTTACCTAAAAACTTAAGCTCATGTTGAAGTCACACTTGGCTATACGCTTTCTACACTTACATTTTTTTTTTATTGATCAGAACTTTTGTTTCTAATTCTATTAATCTAGCACAAATTTATAGCATCTTGAGTCTCGTAACTTTAGCCATCTCAGTGCTCATGAAATAGTTTGAAACGAAGATTGCAATCTCCTTACCGTCTTGGGAGATTTCCTGATCTTCTGGAAAATTTTGTGCAGTTTCACTTTTTCTTTTTCACATTTTGTTTTCAGATTCAGAAAATGGTGATATCTGGAGGCAATTATCGTCCAGACTCTCTGAAGCCTCGAGAGGTTGTGTCACTGCTTATTGATGATGACGAAATGGAGAAAAAATGTGAGTAGCTTACATTCCATCAAATCTCATGTGATACCAAAACATATGCTCCCCTTACTTTCTTACCATTTCCCTGAAGCACTCAAAGTTGTGGACAATTCATAGTAATTTTCTTCTTCTTTTTTCAGTATTAACCCGCACATTTGAGAAAGTTGGTGATGATCCAAATCTGGGGACAATTTTCCGAAAGCGAAAGAGAGAATACAAGGTGAGTGACTTAAGTCTCTATCATGCATTCATTCTATAATATGTTGTGAGTGATCATTCAGAAGTTTCTTGTCCACAACCTTATTTGTAACTCAGCTCACAGTTTCTTGATGTTTTAGTTTTGCTTATGACTTTTCTTCAGTCAGAGACTTTCATCCTTACCCTTTTTTTTTTTTTTTTTTTACTTTTGGTTTGATGTATCTTCCTTTTATAAGGAGACCACCTCTCACTGTTGACAGGATGGATTAAACTTAATAATTAAGGGGAAATTTGGCAGTGAATGTGCATTCTCTGGAAAAAGTAGCTTTACAAGAAAATGAGGGTTTCAAACAGTCCTATATGTTCATAAATGAATATTCCTAGCATCAACTTGAACCTCAGACAC